>PVJH01017255.1:0-48275 GCA_004026705.1 Nesogale talazaci | reverse complement strand
CATACTTCTGACACAAGGTGGGACTATTAGCCATTCCCTGAGGCAACACTTTCCACTGATACCGTTTCATTGGTTCTTTAAAGTTTATGGACGGTACACTAAAAGCAAATCTCTTTTGATCATCAGGATGCAAAAGAATCGTGAAAAAGCAGTCTTTAAGATCTATAACAACTTTAAAATACCCTTGAGGGATTGCTACCGGGGAAGGCAACCCAGGCTGAAGGGCGCCCATAAGTACCATGGTGGCGTTGACAGCCCTTAAGTCTTGCAGAAGTCTCCATTTCCCTGACTTTTTCCTTACGACAAATATAGGAGTATTCCACGGAGAAGTACTTTCTGTGATATGCCCCGCATTTAACTGTCCCTGCACTAACTGCTGGGCGGCAATCAACTTTTCACTGATCATGGGCCATTGATCAACCCAAACAGGTTCAGCTGATTTCCAAGTGATTGGATCAGCACACCCTTGGGGTGCAGGCATGTCAATGGCCGAAATCAAAAATTTCCAAAGCCCCTTTTGTCTAATTGTCCCATGGCTGGAATTGGTTGTCGGACACCATTTCCTTCTTTGCCTAGCCCTTTTCCAGGGCTATACCCCTGAGCTAGCATTTGTGCAGTAACTACATCGTTAGGGCTGCACATCATGATTTTCATTTGAGAAAGCAAATCTCTGCCCCAAAGGTTAACAGGCAGTTGGGGGATGACAAAGGGTTTGATCAGGCCTGAATTGTTTTCTTTGTCTCTCCAAGTGAGGTATTTGGAACTTTGTTTGGGATTACTGCTTTATCCAATTCCTCTTAAATTAGTTAAAGTTTCTGAGGTAGGCCAATTAGGGGGCCAGTCTTCCTGCCTGATTATGGTTACATCAGCTCCTGTATCTATTAAACCTGTAAATGATTTGCCATCTAGCCATAAAGTCAAATAAGGTTTCTGATTAGTAACCGGTTGCACCCAATATACATCCGAGGATCCAAAACCTTCTGTGCCTCTTTTAGGGTGTTGACTCTTATTATTAGTCTTAACCATTGGCAGCAAAATCAACTGTGCTATTCTTTTTCCCTGAGAAATAGTGATGATATTGCTAGCAGCTTTGGCCATAATTTTAATTTCTCCAGTGAAATCATTATCAATTACTCCTGGGTAAATCTGCAAACCTTTCATGGTAACGCTGCTTCTTCCTAAAATCAATCTAAAAGTTTCAGGGGGCAAAGGACCGTTCACTCCAATGCCTAAGGCTTGCGTTCCCATTTCAGGGGTTAGTACTGTGTGGGAGGAGTAACAGAGGTCCAGTCCTGCGCTGCCTGGAGTGGCTCGGCAGAGGCTCGAAATGGATTGTTGTTGCTGGCTGGAACAAAGCTGTCTGCCTCATAAACTTGTTTCGGGGTCTGGGGCAGGCCCCTCATCCCGTTTCCCGACTGTAGGGAAATGGGATTACTGGAAATGTCAGTCCTAGATTTACATTCACTGGCCCAATGTCTTCTCCTTCTGCATTTTGGGCATATTCTAGGAGAGGACAATGGCCTTTTCTCCCTCTGTAAGGTATTAAAAGGGTGACGGGAAAAAGAACATTCTTGTGCAAAATGACCATTTTCACCACATTTAAAACATGCCCATTTGGTCTTATCTCTGTAGGCCAAAAAATCTTTAACTGTTTGGCCACTGAAGGCAGCAGCCATAGCCAGCCCCTGTTGGTAAGAGGGCTCTATGTCCGCACACAGGCGTATATATCCGTGTAAGTCGGTTTTGTTTTTGTGAGGGCGTATAGCTGCCTGACAAGCAGGGTTGGCATTTTCAAAGGCCAACTGTTTGATAAATTCTGAATTCCCAAACAGCCTCTCAGCAGCAGTTATAAGCCTATTAGTAAAATCTGGGAAAGATTCATCAGTTTTTTGTTTAATATTGCTGAGAGTAACATTGGTGTCCCCTTTGGTAGGAATTTTTTTCCATGCTTTAAGCGCTGTGATCTGAATTTGTATATATAACCCAGGGGGGTACTTTATTTGTTCTTCTAAAGTAGAGTAATCCCCTTCCCCCAAAAACATATCTTGAGTCCATGGGGTGTCAGTACCAGCATTCTTTCTAGCCATATCTTTACATTGGTCGAAATATTCTGACTTCCATAGTAAATAATCTTCGCCTGAAAGGACGGACTTTGCCAATGTATTCCAATCCCCTGGGGTGATCCATTTATCACAAAGAGCTTCTACAAGGCTCATAGTAAATGGTGTATTGGGTCCATAAGTGGAGACTGCCTTTTTGAGTTTTTTCAATAACAAGAATTTAAAGGGCTCATGTTTTCTTGTGCGTTCTGCATCCTCATCACTATTGTCATCATTGGCTTCAACCTCAATTACTGGAAAAACCAATTTTTTGCAAGAGCGCTGTAAAGAAGACAAGCCAGAAGGCTTGTCTCGCTTGGACAACTGAGTTTTCGTTTTAAACGTTGACCGAGAAGAGACATGAGTTTTAGCACAAGCCTGACTGGAAGGCATCAAAGGAGCAGTAGGCTGTAAAGAGGAAATGCAAGGGGGGGGGGATCTTGAGGTTGAGGGAGGCCAGTCAGGGTTACGGTATTTAGTGGCCTCTTCATCTATGTCATCCCAATCCACCTCTGAAGGATCAGGAGGTGGTTCATCCACTACAAAGTCTCCGGAATCAGTCAAATTATGGACTTGTTCTTTATAGCCAAAAGGTTTTTCAAAATAATGTGATTTTAAAGGTAATTTTTCATCGCTAGTAGGTACCTTATGCTCCTCATCGTGTAACGAGATAAGATCAAACTTCAAGTCTTCATCAGAACAAGAAGTTTCACAACAAGAGGGCTGCTTACTACTAGATTTTAAAATTTCCTCCACTCGGGAAATTACAGTTCTAATTTTTGGGTTATCTTCTTGAATATCAATTAAATCTCTTATCAAACCCCAATAAGTGAAAGCAGTAACAGGAACCCGCTTGGCTCCAAAAACCTTGTAATGATCATTCAAGGCGTTCCCTACTCTTTTCCAGTTCCTAATATCAATCGTCCCTTCTACAGGGAACCAGGGACATAAATTTTTAATAAAGTCAGAAAACTTAAATTCTTTTTCTTAACCTTTACTCCTCGCGTCTTTAAAACTTCAGTTAACTGTACCATATATTCCTCATGCAAACTTTATTCCGGTACCATATTTTCCTCATATGAACTTGATTCCTGCCCCATTATTGAGTGCTCTACCCACTTACCTTAAAGCCGAAACTGCAGCAGGCTCCCGCAGTGGCTCTGTTATCGGATTTCCAAAGTCGCTAGCTAGCTTCCTTGAGCACTTTTCCTCACTGGGTCCTCCGTGTCCAAGCCTCATGGTTTGGGCGCCACGTGTCCCGGCCTGCGGGTCCGTAATTCGCAAGTCCTGGAAGGAGGAGCGGGAATTGGGGGGACAGGAGACGCGAGAAATGGAGACAAGACAGGATTCTGATCAAGTCTCGTTTATTGAGGCAAAACTCAGGGTATATATAGCCAATGGTCAGGAGTAAAGGTCACAGCTTATGCTAATGAGGTAAAGTCAACAGGGGGCCAATCCTAGACGAGTGCCAAATAAGGGCGCAAAAGGGGCTGTTTACAGTTACAGTTAACAGTTTGCAGTTACTGTTTACAGTTTTTTTTAACTGTTTACAGTTTAAAGATAACAGACTACTACTCTTAGGTGATTAGCATATAGTTAACTGACAAGTGAAGGTTAGCAAGTCTGCAAGTTAAGCTTCAAAGGGCAGGGCTGTTTACAGTTATAAAGATAATAAATAAATAAATAAATAAATAAATAAATAAATAAATAAAATAGACTACTAAGCTCAGGCAACAAACAGTTCAGACTAGTGACTGTAGCAAGGTCAAGCATGTCCGGGCCGGATGGCTCCGGACAAGGGAGAAGGGTATGTGTCTGTAAGGAAGAGCAGGAGGCCAGGTTTTTGTATATTATTTGGAAGTCTGCATTGTGAAATAGAGGAAATAACTAGGAGGCAAAGGGCATTTATAGAGGTCTAAATACAGGCATGTACATATGTAAATATATTTATATAATGATAGAGGTGTAGATCAATATATGTGTATTTATATGTTAAGCATCAAGCAGATGGATATTGGATCTCTACTCAAATACTCCAACACAAGAGCACTTTGTTCTAATAACCTGCCATTTCATGATGCTCACCTTCCTGATACAATCACTGAAGACAAAATGGATGCATAGCAAATGTAGTAAAGAAAGCTGATGGTGCCCGGCTATCAAAAGATGTAGCATCCAGGGTCTTAAAGACTTGAAGACAAACAAGCAACCATCTAGCTTAGAAGCAACAAAGTCTAAGTGGAAGAAGCACACCAGTCTGTGTGGTCCTGAGGTGTTGCTATGATCAGATATCAGGCATCAAAGACCCAGAACAAAAAAAAAATCATATCAATGTGAATGAGGGGAATGCAGAGTGTAGACCCATCTGTAGACAATTGGACGTCCCTTACAGAAGGCTTGCAAGAAAGAGATGAGCCAGTCAGGGTGTAGTATAGCACTGATGAAACATATCGCTTTCTTCTAGTACTTTATGGCTGACCCCTGCCAGCGTGTGGCCATGCACGCACGCTTGCACACACACACACACACACACACACACACACACACACACCATCATCCCAATTCTACTTTACAAATTTGGCTAAACCAGAGCATGTATATGGTTACAGATAAGAGCTGGAAACACAGGAAATCCAGTACATAAAAACCCCTTGGGACCAATAGTGAGAGTAGCAATACCAGGAGGGGAAGGTGGGGGAAGGAAGGGGGTATCGATCACAATGATGTACATATAGCCTCTTCCCTGGAGGACAGATAACGGAAAAGTGGGTGAAGGGAGACATCAGTCTAAGAGATGAAAAAAAATTATAAATGATTAAGGGTTCATGAGTGAGGGAGAAGGGGGAGGGGGAAAATGAGCTGATACCAAGGGCACAAGTATAAAGAAAGTGTTTTGAAAATAATGATGGCAAAAATTGTGCATGACACAATGTATGTATGTATGTATATGTATTATGATGATAACTGTATGAACCCCCAATAAAAGATTTTTTTTTAAAAAAAGAAAGAAAAGCTGCCGTGCATCGGCATCAATTAGGACTTTGCCTTGCCTGAGAGCTGATTCTAAGAGGTTTTTACATGGTAACTACACAGAAGGAAGTTATAATCTCTACTTACATAGTTAAGGAAACTAGATGTTGGTGAGATTTAAACACAGATTCATGTGAATCCCAAGCTTATTCCATTTTCACCATACTATTTCTAATCAGGCCGACTGGAGAATCTCCTTGGTTTGTTTACATGCTGGGCTGCTAACTGCAAGGTCAGCAGTTTGAGAAAGATGGGGCTATCTACTCCCATAAAGATTTATAGTCTTAAGAACCCTAGAGAGCAATTAGACTTAGTCCTATAGGGTCTCTCTGAGTCAGAATTTGCTCCATGGCAGTGAGTTTTAGGTTTTTAAAAACTAGGGAAGTATGGGGCGGTATTGCAATTTAGAAAATCCTTGCCGCAGCAAGAATGCATGTATTGAAGGAATTTCTGAGTGTAAGGCTACAACTTTTAAACATGCCCCTTCCATTTTCTGCCTTGTTTTTGGATTTTTCTAGTTATTTGCTTATTTTAATCATTCATTAAGTAATGGATGTTAACTTGATATTTTAGTACTTCTTAATCTAACCATTTCCACTAGAGTATAAGCTTAAGTCACTGATCCAATTTTCTGCTTTGTCTCTGTATTTGTAATACCTAGAATGCTACTTAGCCCATATGAGGTGCTCAGTAAGCATTTGTATAGTCTACTAAAATGTAGGCACAGGGTAAAAGATATTTATGATTTTCCCTTATATTTCATGTTACATAAAGTAACTAAAAGGAATGTTACTAATGCAAACTGGGCTATATATTTTTTTTCTTTCAGGGTGATTGTGTTGTTACAGTATATCTCACAGAGGAAGATAAAGTTGAAGATGATGTAGTTTTTTACTTAGTATTTTCGGGTTCTACGCTTCATCACTGCACCAGCACTCGGAAGATCAGTTCTGATACGTTAGAAACCATTGCTCCTGGTAAGTATTTGGATGGAATCGTTACTTCCCTTGCAGAAAATAAATATCTTACTATTTCAGAAAATTATAGTTTTTGGACACTTTTTGCTTATGTTCATTATTATATTGTGGTAGGTAGAGTAAATACACAGGATGGTATATTATTTTAAATACTGTACACAAGTACTAGATTTTGTTTGTATAGTGCTGTTCAACAAAAATCAGAACTTTATTAGAATATCGAAGAAAAAATGATGTGTTAAATAGCTAAAAAATTAGGATTAGCAACTATTTTAAAAGGTATAAATATGGGAAGAAATCAAACCATACATGGAAGATGTAGAGTCTCACATATTTGCTGCGTTGTGACTGCAAATTTAATTATGAGTTTAGCGATGGCCAGTTAAAATGGTAATATGCAATTAGTAACGGTTTTCTCAGTATCTGTGAAGGAAAGACTTGCAAAATTTTTCATAAAAGGGGAACTTCTTCAATTTATAAATTGTGTTTGCTTTTTTAAATTGAGCAGAATTAAAGGAATATGTGTACTTAGGAAACACTTCCTAACAAACACTTCCACCAAAAACTTCAGATAACCACTATCACTTGGTCTGAAGGTATGTGAAAGGGGTGTGAAAATGAGCTTTCTTTCCTTAATGGATTTTGCATCCAAGTTATCAGTTAACCAATTTTTTTTTTCCAGAACACAAAAGGTTCACATTTTAGGGAGGGAACCAAAAACTGACAGAATGAAATAAAAAGTTCTAACTTTTTTTTCTTTAAAAAAAAAAAAAAGTCCCCAATAAAATGATTTTTAAGAAAAAAAAAAAAAGAATAAAAAAAATCACTGCTTTTCAGCGATGCTTAGTAGTACTCCATTGTGTATGTACCACAGCCTTTTAATCCATTCATCAGTTGATGGAAATTTGGGTTCCTTCTAACTCCTTGCAATTGTGAACTGTGCTGCGATGAACATTGCAGATGTCTGTTCTTGGTTTCTTTCTTGCCTATTCTGGGTATATGCCCAGTCGGGGGTTTGCTGGGTCATATGGCAGCTCAATTTCCATCTGTTTTAGATATCTCCAAATCGATTTCCATAGAGGTTGTACAATGCCTACAGGTCCACCAGCAGTGGATAAGAGTTCCTATATCCCCACACCCTCTCCAACACTTACTGCTTTCTGATTTTTTGAATTGGGCTATCCTTGAAGGTGTTGGGTGGTATCTCATTGTTATTTTGATTTGCATTTCTCTTATGGCTAATGATGGGGAACCTTTTCTCATATGTTTATTGGCCATTTGGATTTCTGCCTCTGAAACTTCTGTTCAGCTTCTTTGCCCACCTCCCCAGTGCGCAGTGTTGCTCTTTTTGGATGCTATCAGGGTATTGTATATTTTAGTAATAAGGCCCTTATCTGATTTGTCGTTGCTAAAGATGTTTTCCCAGCCCTTGGGCTCTCTTACCACTTGCTTAGATAATTCTTTTGATGTACACAAGTGTTTTATTTTCAGTATATCCCACTTGTCCTGTTTGTGCCTCCTCTGTGTTTGTGTCCTTCCCTATTTCTGATAGCCTATGTAATCCCTGTACCACAAGTTCTCAGGTTCGTCCTAATTCCCTCATTGATGGCCCCAATAGTTTGAGGTTTTCCTTTGAGGTCTGTGATCCACCTTGAGTTTATTCTAGTGCAAAAAGTGAGGTAAGTGTCTTTGTTTTTCTACAGGTAGATAGATACTCATTTTTTCAGTGCCAGTTTTTGAAAAGGGAATCTGCTTCCCATTTGATATTTTTGGGGGCCCTAATCAATGATCAGTTTTCTGTATGCTGATGTTTTTATTTCTGGGTTTTCAGTTCTTTTCCATTGGTCTGAGTATCTATCATTATGCCAATACCATGCTGTTTTGACCACTGTGGCTGTATAGTATGTGCTAAATCAAGTAAAGCAAGCCCTCCCATGGTGTCCTCCTTTTTGAGTTCTCTGCTAATTTTGGACTTCTTCTCTCTCCCTATGAAGTTGGTAATCTTTTCTTCGATTTCTTTGAAGAAGTATAAGGGTAATTGTATGGGAATTGCAGTAAACTTATATAGTGCCTTGGGTAGAACTAACATCTTTACTATATTGCATCTTATGATTTACGAGCATGGGATAGTCTTCCATTTGTTGAAGTCACTCTTGGTTTCTTGTGATAGTGTTCTGTAATTTTTGTTCCTTTAATTCTTTTAGTTCTTTTAGTCAGGTATATCCTTAGATATTTCAATTTGTGCTTGGCTATTGTGAAGGTTGCCTTTTTTTTAAATCTCCTCTTCTGAAGTCTTATCTGATTGTATAGCAGTCCGATAGACTTCTGATGGGATCTTGTATCTTGCCACTTTTCCATACTCCTCTATTGTTTCCAGAATCCCCCTAGTGAAGTTTTGGGCTTTTCTATATATAAAATCATATCATATGCAAATAGTGAAAATTTCACTTGTTCCTTTCCCAGGCGGATATCTTTGATGTCTTTTCTTTGCCTTATACTGTTAGCTAAAACCTCCAGTGTGATATTGAATAAGAATGGGGACAAGGGACATCCTTGTTTGGTTCTCTTTTTCAATGGGATTGTGTTCGCCTTTTCTCCATTGACTATCACATTGGCTGTTGGTTTTTCACACATAGCTTATATTGTCTTGACGAATTTGCCATCTATTCCTATCTTCTTGAGTGTTTTAAACAGGAATTGGTGTTGGATGTTGTCAAATGTTTTCCCGCATCTAATGAAATTATAATGTGGTTCTCATAGTTTTTCATGTCAATGTGGCGAATGATACTAATGGTCTTTTGTATGTTGTCCCACCCTCATTTTAACTCTCATTGAAGCTTTCTAATAACACGAATTCTTCCATGTTGATATAATGTTAAAAAATCAGTTTATGAAGCACTAGGAGAAAGATGAAGATTATTATTCCTGTAAAGAGTAGTGACAGTCTTAGAAACCCACAGGGACATTTCTTTCCTGCCTTTAAGGTCACTGAGTTAGGATCAACTCGATAGGCATGAGTTCAGTTGTGTTTCAATGCTGTGTCTTGGTGGTATTGGATCATTACTTAGTTTTCCACTACTATGTTATTTTATATAAATTAGTTTACTGTCTGGGACTTATCACTTCCTGAAAATCATACTACATTTGGGAATGGGATTCAGACATTTGGGAGCTGTATTTATCTTTCATCTTGGAAGTTCCTAAGGATTTAAGGATAAGACATGGTAAAAGGATTCAGGATAGATCCTGATTGCTTTGCTAAAGAGTGTTAGGTACCTTTTTTTGTAACTTAAAACCCCAATCATCTTGTTTCTTGTGATGTATATCTTGGTAGAAAGAACTGTTTGGGATTTGAGGTTGACTCTGTGTAGCAGGTGCCATCCTCTGTCACCATTGCTAAGTAAGTATTGTGTGTTAGTGAGGATTAGACATAGTTAAAACTAGGTGCAGCCGGGGCTGAGCCCCGGTGGCGTAGTGGTTGTGCGCGGGACTGCGGCCCACTGGGATGGAGGTTTAATTCCAGCAGTGGGGCTGGACCTCCTACTCCCACCACCAGAGGGCAGTGATGCCCCCCCCCAAAAAAAAAACAAAACTAGGTGCAGCCAGTCTCCATTGGACTCTTAATAAAAGAATAGTCATTTTTTTAAGTATATTCCTTCCTAAATTTAAGAAGACGATTTAAAAGTATGTGTGTGCATATATAGATGTAAATATTCACATACATGCAACATATATGCAGCTATAAGGAGAAAATACAAATAGGAAGAGCATGTGGCCCTGGGTCATAGCTGTTCTTTCTTGGGTGGAGAGGGATGTAGTTAGGTGTTCACCAGCAAGATACTTAAATTAACATGAGCACCATTTACTCTTATTTTTTAACTCTTCTTGAATTTATAAATCCACTCTACTTTCATGATAGCCCAAAATTCAGTGTGTAAACAGAACCTTTTACAGCCTACTTCTCTGACATCTTGTTATCATTTCTTTTTATCTCTTTGACTCTGACACCTCTCTCTATATCTTGGTGCTCCTCTTTCCTGTCTGTATCCACTGACTTACCGTCTCTGCTCATTAGGGCTTGCCAGCCTCCTGGAATGTCTTTTGTCTTGTGCTGCTTTCCTCTCATTTGAGCCTAGTTCTCAAAAACCATTTCTTCCACATTTCTTGGGGCCTGGCAGACTGGTACCTTCCTTCTCTTTTTTCAGCTGATGTTACCCATCAACTTTCCTCCTCTTAAATCATGCTCTCTTATCCTCTTGCCATTTTCTCTGTCATGCTTACAGGGCTCAACCCCTGTCCTTTTTATTGGCTTGAACAGTTTTGTACTGCACACCACATTCAGTCAAGTGCTGATGCACAGCAGTGGTGACCAGCATTCATGAAAGACCCTCCTCTGTAAGCATCTTCACAAGTCAGCCTGACATAGGCTGGGTAAGATCACCAGTTGACCCCTCGCTGGTGCAGTAGGAGCTCTGTTACTTGGTCAAGTAAAGGAGGTCTCTGACTGACTAGCCTCCCCATTTCCCTCCCCTTTCCTACTGCTATCACATGAATTAGTTCAGTAAAGCATGTGCAAAGAGAAAAACAGCGTTCCTTACAAGGATGTTTTATTTTTAATTATACCATAATGTTAATTTTAAAAACTCTATTTTATTGGCACTTCATCCACATATCATACAATTCAATAGTTGAATCCTATCAAGAATTGTTGTATAGTCATTACATTGTGGCAGTCATCGATCTGTGCCAATTTCTGCACTGGGAGTGTAGGGGTGGAGTCTAGCCTGTCAATCTACAGATAGTCAATGAGGCCTATGTGTGGGCATGACTTTCTCTTGAGAATTCTGGGAAGTCTCGCGATATTTCCCAAATGGAGGACAGAGACTGAACTCAGTTCCTTGGAGACGAACTACTGACAAGATGAGATGACAGCGTGCTGATAGATCCTGATTCCTGGAGAATGAAGTAGCTACCTGGGCTTACTCTGATGGAACCAAAGCTCTGGGGCAGGAGAAGCCACGTGGAAACTCCTGCCAGTGCTGAGATGCTTGTGAGGCCACAGGGAGACCCCTACCAGCACCGAGATGCTTCTACAGCCACAGGATACACAAGAATCTACATCCACTGGCTTGTGATTGTCCTGGAATCATTGCATGTGCTTTATGAGTCGGAAGGAGATTTTATAGACTGGTATCAGACATATGGGCTAATATTGGACTTATGACTTTGGACTGGACTGGGTTGGTGTGCTTTCTTAATGTTTCCTTCTTCTTGTATATAAACCTTTTTCTTATATCCATATGCATGTTTATGAATTTGTTTCTTTAGTCCACCCAGACTAACACAATCACAGTCAAATTTACATTTTCTTCCTTGTACTCATTGTTATTTTTGTAATTATGTAATTTTTTAATAGTAATTACAATTGTAATGTTTACAATTTTGTAAAATTATAATTTGTAATTATTTCAATTTT
Organism: Nesogale talazaci; assembly: GCA_004026705.1. Lineage (NCBI taxonomy): Eukaryota > Metazoa > Chordata > Mammalia > Afrosoricida > Tenrecidae > Nesogale > Nesogale talazaci. The sequence continues at coordinate 36,693 of PVJH01017255.1, read as the reverse complement.
GGCAAAATATACATAATACAAAATTCTCCAATTCACCAACATCTAATGTATAATTCGCAGTGTTAATGATTAACATCCTTCTCCACTTGGTGTTAATTTTCTAGCCTAGAATTAAGCTGCCTTAAGTCTGTCTGTGTTGTCCATGTACCTTCCCTTCCTTCAGATTGACTTGGAGACCTCCTGTAGGGAGGCCTTTCTGCTTCCCTTGCAGAAGTGTACAGCTGCAACTTCTCAGAACTTCCTGCCCTGCTTTGTTACTACTGCACTTATTACCAACAAGCACTCTGTTAGCCCTTTTCCCTCTTAGGGAGTCAATATTGACTCGTAATAAGCCAATAGGGCAGGGTAGAACTGCCCTACTTCAGGTTGTAAATATCTACAAGTAGATAGCCTCATCTTTCTCCTACAAAGAGGTTGGTGGGTTTGCACCTTTGACCTTGAGGTTAACAGCCCAGTCCCTATCCATCATACCACCAGGGCTTTTAGACACTCTAGGTCTAGTGAGTTAGGCATTGGGCTGCCTAACCTCAAGGTCAGTAGTTTGAAACCACCAGCTGCTCCTCAGATGAAAGATGGTGCTTTCTACTCCTGTAGAGAGAGTTACAGCTTTGGAATCCCACTAGGGGCAGTTCTAACTCTGCTCTGTAGGGGCACTATCAATTTGAATTGACCTGATGGTAGTGAGTGAGGTACCTTTACCTCACCCCCACCCCCTGACAGCACGTGTGTGTGTGTGTGTGTGTGTGTGTGAATGTGTGTGTGTGTGTGTGTGTCAGACTTATACCTGTTTCCTACTAGACTGTCAATTTTTGAGAAAAAAGATGTTCATTTGTTCCCTGTAAAAGAAGAATATTATTCCCACTGTATCAGAATTTATCTTGGTCTATAGAAATCAGTTTTCTAGAAAAGTTATATATATGTATATATATAGAGAGAGAGAGAGAAGAGAAGAGAAGAGAAGAGGCACACTTTAAAAATAAAGTAAAGAAACTGAGTTGACTGTGTGGTTGAAGGGATGAGTTTGTATTCTACTTCCGGGCCACCATTGGTGATATACATGGGTGACCCAGCTAGATTGAGCTTCAGCTTTCCTGTCTGCTCCCTGAGGGCAGTGTCAGGTTGGGTGAGATTTCCTGTGGGAATTCTGTGCGGTGCTTCATAATTCCCAGGTACTGTGTGAATACACAGAGTCTTTGTGCAGCAACAAAGAGGTCTCTGCATTGTTTGTGTTCCTGCTTTTCTGCAACTCCTCATCTGTTCGACTGGCGAGGGACAGGAAAAGAGCTTTGTGTTGTGAGCTTGCTGTTAACCTCCTGTTTCTTCCCGTTGCTGGCTCTGAACTTCCTTTGAGTTCCCTTCTTGCTGCCCTCTTGAGTTTGGCAACATTGTTCTTTTTACAAACGCCAGATGACCATTTGACTTTCACAAGACAACTATTTCTAGATGTTAGAAATTTTTAATTTTGGAGAGGTCACAAATTTGACATTTCTAAATTAGTTTACTTAAAAACAAAACAAAAAACCCCAAACCACTTTGACCTCAGCTATTGAGATTATAACCTGTTTTCCCTTTATATTTTCTTACACTGTTGCTTATTTTCTAATGAGAAGGGTGTGTTTTTAAAAATAATCAATTCACTAGTTGTAAAGACTTAATAATTTTATTTTGCCTTATTATTGAAAGGCTGTAGACAAAAAGCACAAGTTCCCTTTTTCAAGAAAAGAAAAGAGGAGGGCACCATAGGGATCGGATATGTAGAGAGTTAAGAGTCCAAAATTGTTTTAAAAATTAATAGAGAACATTTTACTTTTATAAAAATCAGTTATTTTGAAGACTATGAAAAGAATATATTATCTATAGAAAATCCAGCTGTCTTTACATGAACTAAAGAGCCCTGGTGGCGCAGTGGGTTGAACCACTAATTACAAGACCAGAGTTTTCAAATCTCTCAGCTACTCCACAAAGAAAGAAGCGGCTTTCTGTGCCTGTGGAGAATGATAGCCTGGGGAACCCACAGGGCATTTCTAGCCTGTCGTGTAGGACGGATCAAGTGTTGGAGGCATCTTAATATCAGTGAGTTTTTGGTTTTGTGTTAAAACCAGAGAAAGGCAAGCACACTTTATAACTAAAACATTATAGTCAAGGTATCTTTGATGTATTGCAATAATGTATTTTGCTGATGTGGTTGCTGTGGCAGCACATATAATAATGTATTTTGCTATTAAAAATATCCTGAGATGGAAATACCTTTAATAACAAAAGGTACTACCTTTATGGTAAGCTAAAATAAAATTTCCTCATTTTTGTTAAAAAAGATGTTGCTCTCTTTTTAACCAATATTATATCACTAGATATGAAACCCCCAAAATTTTAAAACCTATTGAATGGGGAAGCAATGTAAAGCAATCTGAATATCCTTGCAAGATAATTTTTGAGGGGTTTGAAGTTCTGATTTCTGCCAAAGAGTTTTAATGAGATATGAATTCAGGCCAAGCAACAGTGATTCAAATGAAAAGTTGAGCAGAATGTTAGTGGAGTCTGCATTCTGCTTCTTTGAAAGGGTTTGGTGCATTCTCATAAAAATGAAACCTTTTTCCGAATATCTATTGTTCACTTTTAGAATTTGCAACAAGGGTTCTTGTTTGGCAGGAAAGCTTCAAACACTGACTTTTGTAGTTTTCTTTTTATTTGTACTCATCAAAAGGGAGATACTGTATAAAATGTGTTTGTCATATATAAAGGGGCTTCAAAAGATTTGTGGGAAAATTTCACTACCTTTCTGTTCAATTTCTCCAAAATTTTTTAATCCCCCCTCGTATATCAAAAAGGAAAGAAAGAGAATTAAGCTCAGCAAGATCAGAAGATCTTTGGGGATTGTTAAAAGTTAATACATACAACCTGGGATTCAATAAGTATACCTATGATAAACAAATCAGACTCACTGCTGTCTTGTCAATTCTGATTCACAGAGACCTTAATGGACAGGGTAGAATTCCCCAAGATGGCAACCCACAAGAGTAGAAAACCTAACCTCTTTCCCAAGGTGTAGCTAGTAGTTTCAAACTGAAAACCTCAAGGTTTTCAGCACAAAGGGCTACTCCCTATGCCATCAGTGCTCCTCAAGTAGACCTGTAGTCATTATAATGCAAAACTCAAAATGAGAAGAAACAGCTGCAAACATTAATACTGGAACATGCCTTCTCAAAGGGTGCAATGTCACCTCAGGAGGAATCCAGAAAGTTTTTTTTTTAATATTTTATTTTGTCTTTGTTCAGCATATTCGTAACAAAACGTACATGGATTCAGCAATTTTTATACATAACAGAGTCATTGCTATGTTTTCAGATAAACAACCATTCTTGCTCTTGCTTCGTGAGTTATTCCTCCCCAATTAGTATAAATCCACTGCCCTGTATGGTGCCTGTTAATTTCCTAAATGGCTGTTTGAGCTATATAGATAAACAGATCTCACCATTTATGTACAAAGCACATATGCACAAAGGGACCTCAAAAAGTTTATGAAAAAAATCCTTATTCTTTTCTTTCCTTTTTCCTTTGAGTTTTCTGAAGTGTGTGTGTGTGTGTGTGTGTTAAGTGCTCAAAGCAAACTGAAAGTTGTGGGAATCCACCAGCCACAGATGAGGCTCTTTGCTTCTGTAAGGCTTACAGCTTTGGAAACGCTGTACTCTGCCCTGTAGAATCTCTGTATATTGGAATAGACCCCAGTGACAATGATTTACGGTTTTAAAAACATGGGTCTGGTGAATAAATAGAGAAAAATGATCTGAAAAGACTTCCTAAAGGGAGCCACACTAGAAGGGGAAAAAAGACTCAAAAACACTAAACTAATTTTTTTAGCATTGATTGGGTCCTTCTCCCAAAATGCACCACTGAAATTCCTGTGCCTGCCATTTCTCCCCTCTATTGAAGTATGTTACATACACATTTCCTATTTTCTGTTAGAGCACTGAAAACTGGCAATGTGGATCTGAGAATTGAAAAATAATAGTTTATCCCTATTGTAGCACTCAAAGCGAAGAAAACGATACCGTGATCTAGAGTGTTCTTAGGTGAAGCTGAAATAGTAGGAAGTATTTTTTTTCACCACCCACAACTTACGTAGGTTTTCTGAAGCTGACATCTGTGTGGAACTGACCTTGGTTCGCTCGGCCAGCACTTGGGGATTCCTTTTTGAATAGCTGCTGAAACTATGTCCTGATTGTTTCTTCCTGCAAAGAGAAGGGCCCGTTAGATATGTTCCAGTTTTAGCTCTGTAGGAAATGCAGTAATCTGTGGGCCATGCTGCAGCAGTGCTGTTTATCCATAGCACTGTTTCGTTTCCATGGTGTGGGTGTTTTAGACAGCGATAAGAAGCCTGCAGGCAAGCTCCCCCAGTCTCATGAAAACACACCTCCTGACATATGAGCTTCAGAAAAGTGTATATCGAATGCTTTCAAGAGGACTCTCAAGCAGTGAAATCAATGTTCCCAACCTAGGTTCCGGCTGTGTTTATGTTTGTTCTTCATTCTTCCACTCCTTCCTTCCTCTTGTCAGTGTCGAAAGCAGCATTTAATTCAGAAGCTTTTTAGTCTAGCCATGCTGTGGGATCTCTTTGTAAAGTATCAGGAATCTCTATTCTGTGAGTAAGAAGAACAGAGCACATAAGTGGCTAACAATAATAACTGCCACTGTTTTGTCAGGTGCTTTTCTCTCTTCTTTTGCCTAGGGAAACACCCTTCAAAGCGGAGTCACTTTGTTAAGGTAACCAAACTTGTTGACAAAGCCTCTTAAGACCTCTGATTCCACAGCTAGCATATATCAGGAACTCATATAATTCTCTCATTTGGAAGTATATACTTTTATTTTTATTTCTGTTGTAAGTTAACTTGAGGGATAAACTAAGAAGACAATTAATAAGTGGACTCAAAGTTCCAGTCTCTTTTCATCAATAAGCTTTCTTCCAAAAGAACCTCAAAAAATTTTTCAGAATTTCCTTCCTGAAGATGACTTTAGATTTTTATTATGCTGTCTTGATATTAGAAAAATAGGGGGATGCGGGAACACCACAGACAAAGCTGAAAACCTGGTTACTCTTCTCTTGCTACTCTAGCTTTTGTTTTCACGCAACAAGAGACCGGTGAGTCTGCTGAGTTGTTAGGGTTTCTTGTCCCGGTCTTTGCGGTGTAGGAGTAGACATTGTTGGTACCTGGTATTCTTTGTTTGCAAAACTAGTCATAAGACAGACACATTCCCTTTTCATGGTAGGAAGAGGGTTTATGCATGTGTATACAGAAATGTTAGTTTTATTTGGGGGTTCATATTTTATAGTGATTGGTTAAAACAGTAAAGCAGGGTTTGCCTGCCTCCACTAAATGCATACCTGCTGGCCTGTAAGGATTAAAAAAAGCAATCTTGGGAGTGAGTTCAGCTGAATAGAAAATACAAAGTGAGAGCAGCCCCTGCAGCTTTTATGTGATTGATTTCCAGTTGGAGAGAGAGAGAGAGAGAGAAATACTTTGTTCTCGTTCAAGAGGAAGAGTTTCAAGGTAGCCTTTAACTTTAATGAAGACTGACCCAGCAGTTCTTCATTTTTCTCCAGTTTGTACTCCACTTTTCTTTCTTAGGAAAAGGAAAAGTGTAAAACCATACCAAACAAGTTCTAGATTTAGGGCATATTTTATTTATGGCAATTGATATGTTTCTCCTTCCGGTGGGGAGCTTGTGTCTGAAGGAGAGAACATTGGGTTGCTGATTGTATGACTTCTCCCATATATATATTTCACTACCCTTTTCTGATCTGGTACCTCTTGTCTACAAGTGAGTCAAAAAGCACCATTACAGAGTCATAGAAGCCTTTATTAGACAGGAACAACAGAATGTGAGGATGTTGTTTCTCAGCCCTCTTCCTCTAGGCTATACCGTTTTTTGCAGGCACTGATTCCAATCTCTCCAACATTCCTCCAGAGAATTCTGCCATCTTTGGCTTCCAGGATGGCAAAATGGCCAGTTTTGCCTCCTCAAGGGACTCAAATCATGTCTTTTTAAAGTGTCCATTGAGTTTGGGGAAACAAGAGGGCTGGAGGGGCCTGCTCAGGACCGTAGGCTGAGTAGGGTAAAGGTTTCCAATGAAGTTCTCCTCGACAGCCCTTGCTTCCATCCATGAATGAGGAGGCACGTTGTTCTCATGGACAAATGTCCTGGTCACTGTGCCATTAACTGGGTTTGCAGTGTGTTCTTAAAACTTCTTTCATAGCGAGCTTCCTTGTTTGTCTTATGTTCCTTGTGACCTTGTCTCTGAAAGCACCCTACAAAGACTGAGACAAATGCATTACTGAGAGAACTTGCCTCTAGCCATTCAAATGCCACAGACATGATTAAACTTGTGTTGATTGGAGTAAATCTATGTTTGTATGTGCTGAAAGTAGCCATGCTTTTTGACTTACCCTCATATACAAATATAGACAGAGTAGCCAATAAAGCTTACCCAGACAGTCTTCTGTCTGCTAATAAATTCTCTTCTAGAGTGGCAGAAAGAGGTATGCAGACTTGTTCTAATACGCATAGGGATGTGTATTCACATACATGTGCTTGTACACAGATACTCCCTATATCACAATATTTTCAATCCTGTCATCACCCCCATCCTGTCTGAGTAAACAGTTTAGCAACCCCAGATAGATTTTTGTGTGTATACTTTACTTCTGCATGGTCCAGTTTCCAGTAAAGAGGTATTGCTTCACCATGGTTTCTTGCCCTTGTGTGCATGTGTAAGTATATGTGTGCCTGCACTGAAGAGCCAGTGATAAAACGAGAAAGTTAGAATATTGTCTAAACTTTGGTTACAAGCATAAGGTGATTTTTTTTGGGGGGGGGCCATATCATAGGAGAACTTTATTGAATGAAGAGAATATGTTAATAGAAATTAGAATAATGAAAGATCTCTAAATGAAGTAGGATGTTTAAAAATCTTTTTTACAATATTGATTCTTTCATAGGGCACACATTCATATTAACCTCTAATGTTGTTGCTTGGACTTATAGAGACGCTAGGAACAATAGAACGAGACACTGCCTAGTATTATGACATCATCATAATTGTTATATTGAGCCAATCATTGCAACTGATGTATTGATCCATCTCCTAGACAGCCATTTTTCTTGCTGACCTTCTACTTTGTCAAGTGTGATGCCCTTTTTTAGAGACTGGTCTCTTCTGATAAAGCACATGAGATGAAGTCTTACTATCCTTGATTCTAAGGAGTATTTTGCCTATATTCTGACAATTTTTTGTATATCCTTCTGCTAGTTCATGACACAATATTCAATGTCATAATTCAAATTCGTAAATTCTAATTCAGTCTTCCTTTCTTAGTATCCCACTTTCACATGTATATTAGGCAATCAAGGATATCCTGTTGTATCAGGCAGAGTTCTCTTAAAGAAATAAAAATCAGGACACTAGTAATTCTTTTTATATATTTATATATAGAGAAAGGTATATAAGATAAGAAAGAAATAGTTAACTATCTATAAAGCAGTACAGATTGCTCGGTGCAACTCACTTGCGTGAGACAGCTAGAAGACTGGCAGTCCTTCAAGTCTGGAGGGCTGCTGAGTAGTCCTCTGTAGAGCAATTGAGGCTATCTGGTCACAGTCAGCAAACAGCAGAGCAGGTCGCCAATAGTCAGCCAGATGACAGAGTCCAACAGTCCCCAGCTCAAGAGATGTATATCCCAGAAGCGTGGCGAAGTAGGGCTTGAAGGAACCTCAACTCAAAGCTCTACAGTCCACGATTAAGTGCTTGGAGGTCCAGGCACAGGATGAACAAGGCAGCTCTCTGGTGCGAAGATCCAAAGCAAGAGAGAGGGTGGGACTCACTGAGCCCTTCCTATCTCTGCCCTCCAGTTCATCCCGTGTGTTCATTGGCCGTGTCATCACAACAGACCCACCAATCTTCTGTAGCCATGTTGGCATAACAAACCTACCTGTCACACCTGTCTTGGGTGAGAAACAAGGTAATATCTTGCTCTTAAATACATAAGAATAATAAGATTTACTCAATAAATTTTAGTGGACTAAGTAAATATTGAATGCATTCTCCTTGTCGAAATACTTGGACTTTTAATAAATAAATCAGTAAATGGTGCCAACTTTTGGTGGCACTGTAACTCCCTTTCCGGTTTATGTTTTCAGGTTGCTCATCTGAAGGCTTAGGTTAAAAAAAACAAAACACTTAACCTGCATTGTAAAGCTTTATACAGGCTTGGGGAAGGACAGTGCACATTATTATTTTAGTGTAGTGTATTTTGTAAGGCATGGAAAGTTTAAGGGTTCTAGGTAGAATTTGGTTTAGATGAGAAATTTTCAGCTTATTGAGTTGTGGCTATAGTGTTTGTTGATAGTCTTGTCCACTTCAAAGGATTGCCAGGAGTTTATGAACTAGCTCAATTCTGAGTAGATATACAGTGCTTTAGTTTGAGGAAACATATTTCTGTCTAATTTATTTGGAAATGTAATGAGTATGTTGTTTTTAATGACAAGAATTTCGGTGGACCCTTCTAAACCCTGGTTTCTTGTTGGACTCTGCATTGAGTTGCTAACTACACTATTTGTGGTTCCAACCCACCAGCTGTTCCTTAAATAAAAATTTAAGGTCTGGGAAACCCAAAAGGGTAGTTCTCCTCTGTTTCCCTGTATGAGTTTTTTGAGTCTTCTAATTTATGCCTCTTCACTTTGTAATCAGTGCCGGATTTGGTGATTGTTCAGTTGTTAGTTGAATAGACTGAGCCAGATGCTGTAGCACCTTTAAAAAGAAACTTACTATATATACTCAAGTAAAAGCTGAGTTTTCCAGCACATTTGAAATATAGTTTTTGTGATAAAATTAGGTGCCTCGGCTGGTATTTGGGTCTGTTTATACTCGAATATATATGGTAACTTTTTTTTTTTTTTTTGCCAGGGAAGTTCTCAAAACCTCTATGTGTCTTCGGGTAGGCCAGAGAAACAAAGTCATAGACACGCATATGGATATAAGGTTTATATACAAGAGAAATGGGACATTGAGAAAACATCCCAGTCCAGTTCAAAGTTATAAGTCCAATGTTATCCCATATGCCTGATATCAGTCTATGAAGTCTCCTTCTGACTCACGAAGTCAGAGGTCAGTGGGTACAGAGTCCCGGCACCGGCAGGGTTCTCCCCATGGCTCCTCGATTTCAGGGCTCAGAGGTCTGGTTCCATCAGAGCAAGGCCGTGTGGCTCCTCCTCTGGCTCTCCCAGCTCATTGGATGTTGCCATTTTGTCTTGTACATAGTTAGTTGTCACTAAGACTAACTCCCAACAACTGGAGAGATAGCTTCTCATCTCCATGAGGGAAATATCGCAAGATTTCCCAGAAGTTTTAGGAGAAAGCCATGCCCTCACAGAGGCCTCATTGACTATCTGGCTATCTCCAGATTAACAGGCTAGACTCCACCCCTACATCTCAACCATGAAATTAACATAAGCACATGACTGCCACACTCTACCTGAATCATTTGGCTTATTTCTGCTACCACTGTTTTCTTAGCAACTAGACTGGCAGCCCTTTGAAGGAAAAAGGCTTTTTATCTTCTTCTTAATTTCAACTATGTGTTCACACACACCCCCGTAGACACAAGTGAAATACATACATGAGACCAATGTTGCTCCAGCTTTCTACAGCCTTCATAGAAATAGTCAGTTTGGGAATGTAATGGAAGTACCACTGTACTTCCATTCTGGGGTTATGTGTTTGTAAGAGGACAGATCTTTATGTTTCGTAAACCTGCTGCTATTGCTTAATAGACATACTGGCCCATGATCCAGGTGCTAGAACTCAGGCAGCAATTTAGCTGTTACCCTTTCTCCTTTGCTTATATTACAGGCAATGTGATATAAAACTCCTGCACCATGCTGTCATAGGCCATGTGATTCACCATCACACTTGGCTTTGAGTAATTCTCATCTTTAAATTGAGGCTAATAGATACCTTATAAACTTATTTGAGTAAAGAAAATGGCATTTCAGGTGCCTTGGCATGGTAGTAAGTAGGTAACTGATTTTTGCCACCTTGGAATTATCTAGCAGTGGGAGATGTCTTCTGCTTTAGAGGGATGAACAGCTTACAGAAAAACTAGGTAGAAAATCAACTTATTTATTATTCTGATAGATGTCATTGCGGGAGCAGATGGAGATATGATTTTCTTCCAAAGATAGCAGAAAGCTTAGTCTATGCTGCCACAGCTTGAAATCTCTTGTAGTCTGTGACCCCAATATGAACCAACCAGGGAATTCTGTCAGCTTACCCCCTGCAGTGAAAGAACAGTCTTGGCTGGTGGGCACATGGGTGCTTGTGGTTAATCCGTCAAAGCACAAAGTGACACAACTCAACAATGAAACATGAATGTGGTGTCTTTCTCCCTCTTTCTCATCAGGAAGATATTTTATGGAAGAAGGATGTTGCTGGCCAGAGTATAGCTTTGGCAAGTTGAGGTCAGTGCTTGAAAGTTGAGGGAACACAATATGCATTTTAATAAACATTTTCCACATATTCTGTGAATCTAAAAATCCAGAACTAAGTCTGCTTTCTCCAAGGTACCCTTACCTATATAAAAACAGTGTGGCTAGAGTGAGCTGCTTCAAGTCCTTGGGGTGACTCACCTTGCTACCAAAAGGTTTGGCTTCTTCATTACTTGCAGGTCTGTGAAATGGGCTTTTAGGCACACACAGTACTGTGTCAGTATTCTGTAATCAGGTGATTTGATTTGAAGTCCTTACTATATTAGTGGTGGAAACAGGAAAGAACATGCATCTGAGAACCGAAAATTACTATCTAGGCTTGGAGTGATGATCCAGTTTAAACTGTGAAGGGTAGAAACCTGCTAGAGAAGGGAAACACACATGCTTTCCCCCTAATTAAGAGTAAGAGGAGGTGGGTACAGCTCCACTTGTCAAAGATGCGGGTGATAACTTGGGAGGTAGCCCAAGAAAAACCAGGCTGATCGATCCAGTTCTGGCTCAAATACGTCACTGAAACAATCGGATCGTATATATCACGCGGACCCTCTGAAGCACTTCCATCACACCCCCATTTGATTTCTTGCAATGTGTTAATCTTTAAGGATATTCTGGGAATCTGTAAAATTTCTCCCATATAACCTGTAGGAGTGTTTTTACTCCCATAAGCAGTTACAATCTGAAACCCATAGGGGCACTTCTACTTGATCCTATAGGGTCACTGTGAGTCAGTCAACTCAATGGCAGTGAGCTTGTTTTTTCATTTGCTTGTTGCATTTTCAGATTGATTATATTTGGCAGGTGTTCGATTTCCTGTTGTATGCTAGGTTTTACTGGATTCTTGTGTTTTTATTCCTCAGTTTCTTCCGATTGAGCAATGGTAGTTGATGTTTAGGGGCTGTTAATTGTCAAACATTCTGCTCTGGGATGAGATGAAATGCTATTTACTCTTTATTAAGGTACTATGTCATATATACACCTAGCAAACAGCTGAAAGTGGTGCTGGGAGCCATTAGGAAGATCGCTCGAAGAAAGAAGGGAGGGATGTTTCTAGAATCAGCTGAGCATTGAAGAGGACTAACGCCATTTTCTTTGCTGCCTATGTTTTCTTTAGGCCATGACTGCTGTGAGACAGTGAAGGTGCTGCTCTGTGCTTCCAAAGAGGGGCTGCCCGTGTTTGTTGTGGCTCAAGAAGACTTCCATTTTATCCAAGATGAGGCCTATGATGCGGCCCAGTTCCTCGCGACTTGTGCTGGAAACCAGCAGGCCCTGAACTTCACCCGCTTTCTTGATCGGTCAGGACCTCCATCTGGGGATGTGAATTCCCTAGATGAGAAGGTAGCGCTGGCATTCAGACACCTGAAGCTGCCAGCAGAATGGAATGTGCTGGGGACAGATCAGACTTTGCATGGTAAGCATTTATAGATTCCACTAACAAACATTAGAGTTTGGGGCTTTGCTTTTTACTGTGAATGCTTTTAGATGAATTACATATTTTGGTCATTGTTTTCAGGACTTTTACCATAGCTGAATAAATCTCATGGTTAGTAGCAATTTGGCATCATAGATTGTTCTCCTGAGCTCTTCTTCTAGTGCAAGCACCCATGGAAGCTCCTTGACGTTGTTTAAAAGTCTCTCAAAGTAGGAAGGGGCTCATTGCTGCCCACAGGCCTGTTCTCAAGCAAAGAAAGCCAAGGAGTAGCCAGGATCCTACCCTTTTTTGTTATTTGATCACATTTTATTACCAAAGACAGGATTTTCACAATTTAATTTAGAAGTGCTTTTGAGTTGGAGAAAAAGAAAGATTGAGGAAATGGGAGCATGGAAGCAGGGTGTGCCCTCCCGTCCTCTCACCACTGGCTTTACATAGGGAGGCTTCTAGTCTTGAATTTGATGGCAACTAACATTAACGACAACAACATAGCAATGAAGGTGCTCCGAGAACCTTCTATAGATTCCACTGAAGTGAAGAAAGAGTTCACTTTTTAAAAAGCACTGATATCACAAATAGCTCCCTGTACAAGGGTAAACATGCATCTACCTATATGTGTGTTATGTTGCATATATGGCTGCAAACATTTTTTTGCAGAGAAAACGTTTAAACATGCCTCTCTGATCAGCTGGTAGCTGCACACAAGCTCTCTCAATAATACACTTACCTTAGTCTCTTGAAATGATGACAACATACGTACATATGTGCTTGAAATTTGTATGGTGGATGAATGTATGGGTTGTGATAAGAGCTGCACAAACCCCCAACAAAATGATTTTTTAAGAAAAGATAACTTTTGTGCCATGTCATAAATTATTTTGAGATCAAGATTAACATCAAATTTTTAATAAAATTCAAGTGAACATTGTTCCAAGTGACTGAAGTTTTACAACAAATTTCTGAGAAGGTTGCCATAAGTGAAACAAGTTTGGCATGGATCAAAGATAGTAAGGAAGTTTGGGAAGACATCAGTGATGAGCTACTGCTAAGTCAGTGGATGGAGAGATTGTTACTGAAGTCCAGAAAGTGGTGAAAGAAGATCGTAGGATGAGAATTGATATTATGCATACTCAAGATCTCACATGGCCTGCCTGGTTTAAAGTGCTGTTTTGTCCTCAGCAGGCTTGATGAATCTCAAGAGTGTTGCATGAAGAGTAGCTAGCTCGAATTGAACTTTGCACCACTCTTAAAAAAAAAAAAAAAAGCCAAAGCTATCGAACACAGTTTTCTGGAGAAGATCATAAACAGAGATGAGTCTTGGATTTACTAATATCGTGTAGAGAACTGAGTCTGATCAAACAGTAGCTTCTGAGTGGATCTGCTCCATCAGTTAAATACAAGGTAGAAGGGTCTGCAAGGAAGATTTTGGAGATTCCAATGGGGTAATCTTGATGGATTTTCTCAGAGGGCCTAAGTAGGCATGACTCTGTTCAGAATCTTCTGAAGGACCCCTGGGTGACACACCCAATTAAGTACTGAGTTACTAGTCAAAAGCTTGAACCCACATAGAGGCACCTCAGAGGACCCTGGTATTATAGTTCAAATAGTCATAGCCTTGAAAATGACAGCTCTGTCCTGAACACTTTGAGTTGCCCTGACTTAGAAACACTTAACAACATCAGTGGACCTGAATACCTTTTGTGTTTCCTTTACTGTCTGGAATGTTTGCTCTAATTGGATTTTGTAAATCAATGTTATTTGTAGGACTATGCTGATCGTGCCCCCCCACCCCCCAATACACACCACCTTTCAGTTTTATTTCAAGAAGTGATAGGAGTTGGATTATTTCCATATTTATCTGTCATTAGAATGAAAATAGAAATGTTGGGTGAATCTTTCTCTTCCCCAGCCTTAACTTCTCTGCCTTTAATGTGAAGGGACACTTTAATATTTGTGCACGCTTTCCATGTACTCCCAAAGTTTCTGTTAGTAAAATCTCCTTAAGTAGTCATATCACAGGCAGAAACTCATTTGAGCACATGGATACTACTACACACCTGCTGTTGTTAGTTGTCATTGAGTCCAGTCTGACTCACAGGGAAGAACTGCTTCATGGAATTTTCAAGGTTAGAATTTGTCAGAAGCAGATTGTCTTTTGAGCTGTCTTGGGTGGTTTTGAACCACCTTCCTTTTGACTTAGTGATCAAGCACCGAAAGATCCATTTGTGCCACCCAAGGACTCCTTTAAAAATGGCTCAAAGTAAAATTACCCACATATTGAAGAGCAGTTGGATTTGCTCATCTATTGTTAAAGGAAATGCAAAATGCTAGTGGTACTGTGGAAGGCAGTCTGGCAGCTTTTTAGTAAATGAGTCAGCATTCTCACCCTTGGTCTTGTACCAGGAAGTGATAACTTTAAAACACACACACACACACACACAACTGTCTATGACTGTTAAAAGCATCATTGTTTATAATAGCCAAAGCCTGGCAATAGTCCAAATCTCTCTCTCACTGGGTGAATGAATAACATTAGTGGTACTCCCAACCATGGGACTCAATGATACAAAGAAACAACTCTTGTTATGACAATAACTTGGATGAATTTCAATGCATTGTGCTCAGCAATAGACGGAGAGACTACAACAGGCTAATCATTGTGTGATGCCATTTATATGACATGCTGGAAAAGGCAAAATTATGAGATCAGAGATCAGATTGGTAGTCGTTGCTCAGGATTAGGAATTGGAGAAAGGCCTAGCTATCAAAGAGTACCATGAGGGACATCATTAGGGTGATGAAATTGTTTTGTATCCTGATACTGATGGTAGTTTTAAGCAAACCAAACTCACTGTCATAAAGTCAATGCTGACTTATAGAGGACTCACCCCCCACACCTCACCCCCATACCCCAACCCATGGGTGTCCAAGACTATAACTGTTTATTGGAGCAGAAAGTCCAGTCTTTCTAACTGAGGACCATGCAGGTCGCAGCCCAATGTGTAATGCCAGGAAATAAATTGTAACTCCTAGAGACCCAATGAGACAATAGAACTGCTCCCAAAGGGTTCTAGAAGCTGTATCATAGGGAAGCAGAGTGCCAGGTCTTTTCTTTCACAGAGTGACTGGTACACACTACACCCAAAGTGAATTTCCTGTTGCATATAAACTTTAAATAATAAAAATAATTAAAAAGATGACCAAGTTGGCTGAAATGCATACTAGAACTGCCTGTTATGTAAAATCTACAATGAGGAGTCTGATTTCAGTGCTAGCTATATGTTCCTCAGTTCAGTCATTCAATTTAACTGTAGGTCGTGGTCTATGAACACCGCATATAACAAGGGCAGAGTATGGTCAGTTAAAAGTTCATCATGTTTTCTGTTGAGGGACCAACGTAAAGGAAGGATGTTCGTATCTGTGCACTGCACATCAGAACATTCTGATGAACTCTTTTTAAAAGAAGATCCAGAGTAAGTTTTTGGCCTGGCGTAGTACAAGTGACAAGGGGGTTCTATTACATAACAGGACTCCTTAGTGTTGAAAGCAAGGGTGTTTACAGGTGTTTCTGCTTGATACATTTATAAAGGAGTCATGCCAAGTTTGTGGCTAATCCTCCTACCTTCTAATTGCCTTAATACAGCACTTCTTAACTATTTCTTAGATCAGTGATTCCTTTGAGAACCTGAAAATAGCTCAGATTTCTCCTCAGGGAAAAAATGTGTGAAGGTATTTACCTGTAAAAATTCACACATGATTTCAGGATGTTCATAATCTCCCTTGACCCCAGGCATGAACATGAAGTTAAAAAACCCATGGTCCAATCCAGTGTCCACTATATCTTGGCCAGGACATTAACCCAGGCCTTGATTGCATTACCAACTCATCGCCAATGTGGGTAAGTATTATGACAGCCCTGATCAGAATCATGATATTCATATTTAGGAGGTATCTATTTAGCTAGACATTCTTAGGATACTTCTTTGCAGATGCTAGGAAGAAGTTGTAGTTTCAGTCTAATATTTGCCTGCACTTAAATGTTCTTATCTTTTATACTTCTAAGAAAGCTTAGCAAATGCTACTTTAAGTGTATGTTTTTAAGCAGCATCTAGCTTTCAATGTCTTCTTAATTTATATTTTTTCCTTCAATCTCATTGGTCAAGATATCTTTATCTTTCCCTCATGGAGCTTAACTGAATAGATAAACCAGACACCCTTTTTACTAACTCCATAAATTATTTTACTAATCATCTTCAGAGATTGGCTATTTGCTCTTGAGAAGGTTAGGCAGCATGCATACCTCCACTCCTACCCCACCTTGTAAAAGATCCAGTAATCTTTGTTTAGTAAAAAGCCATTTCACATGGTGTCTTGACTTCAGAATAGCTTTGAGGAAGTTATTGTCATGAGTTCAGTTTCAAGCATTAAAATGGACCAAACAGATGTTTGCTTCCTTAGAGTTATTCATTGTATAAGAATTCAAAATTGAGCTGAGCTCCAGTGGCTAACTGGTTGTGCGCGGGACTACGGCCCAGTGGGATGGAGGTTCAATTCCCGCTCACAGGAGCAAAGGCTGGGCCTCCTACTCCCACCACCAGGGCAGTGATGCCTTAAAAAAAAAAAAATTCAAAATTATCATAAAATATTTTAGAAAATAAGCATTTTAACTTTCCAAAGAAACTTGAAGTTGTTCAGATCTCTAACTCCTTTCCACGTTCACTGAACACCTATGGAATTTATCTTGACTGGTTTGTGTTTTGTCTAAAGCTTGCGAAATGAAGACCACTCCAAAGATGACGTGCACACATCTAAATATATAAGGGGCTTCAGTGAGTCTTTGGAAAAAACTTTCAATGAAATTTTGAAATCCGCTCCTATATGTGTGTTTTTGTTTATGTGTAAGCACATACAGTTGTAATACTGGGAATCCTGGAATGTCAAATAGGTTTTCCACTCCATATCTCTTGCTTTTTCTTGTAAACCTCACTGTTCTCACCCTATCATGAAAGGGAGAGGGGGTAACGAAGCAAAAGAAAACCTAGTCCATGCTTTCGATTATTTACTACTCTTCTCTGTCAATATGCACTGATGAAATAGTCTCACCATTTAAAGTACCAAAGTGATAATTGTGCTCTTGAGAAAAATAATTGGCTATAGTTCCACCTTTTTTTCAGGTTAGGATTTTATTTCAGATAAAAACCTTCCCCCAACATCACCTAATGATAACGCATGCTACAAATACCATAGATCATTGCAAGTAGGAGATAGATGGAGGCCTGGAATCCAGTTTGACACTCATCTCCCGACCTTAGTCTTTACTTGAACTCTATCCTCCCTCTCTATAAAAATGGGGGTGAGGTAATACTTGGCATCTGCAGTTGTGAAATTAATCGATTGTTCTTATGTGAAGCATTGAGTGCATATTTCTTGGAACTCTGGGTGAAATAGCACCACAGTTGTTCATGTGCCAACCCTGAATGACTGACTGCCCATGATGGAGTTCAAGTGCTCGTGGGGTTTGCTGGGTTGCATTCTGTAGGGGAGCAGGGCTGCACTAAAAGGAAAGGGTCTCCAAGGTATAATGAGTCTTTTTTTTGTTTTTCTTTTCTCTCATTTTAAATGTTTCTGAATTTAATCCTCCCTTTGCTTGTTTTACCTTTTCAATTGTTCTTAATTGCTGGTCACATAAAGACGCATCTACTGTGTAGTTTTTGCTACACATACATCCTAAATATAGGTAAACATTCATCAAGAGGCCAAGCAGCAAGCCTGTCTTCCTCTCCACATTATCTAAATATTACTTATATCTAAATATCTAAGTATCACTTCAATGCTTGATCCAGTTTGTCACTGCCTCTATGCTTAGTGAAAATGCTGAATTATGAGCTATAGTGGCACTTTGGGTAAGGCACTGGACTAATTTTAAGGTCATTGGTTCAAATTCACCAGCCACTCTGCAAGAGAATTGACTTGGTGGTTGTGGGTTTGGCTTGGTTGGAGGTGTGTTTAGTTTGTCCCTGAAAGAGGAATGCCCAGAAGTCATCAGCTTGAGGTCACCCAGGGAGCCAGGCCCACTGGAGGCTTGCTCTGAAAAAAAGCAAGGGAACTCTCTGGAGTCTATTTCATTTGGTCATGGGATTAAATAATTAGGTGAAAAGTTCGAATCATGTTTGGGGGTGTGAGTCCTCCATATAAAAATAAGTAACCTTGATCAGTTTTCTCAAAGGCCATAGGTTGCTTGCAAGTATGTGTTAAGCTGTTTTATTATAAAAATTGAAAACTGCATTGGTGAGAAAAGAGCCAGAAAAGTTGCACCACAGTTTTTTCTGTCACAACAGTGCACCTGCTCTTTCCGTGGGGTTTCTTTGGGAAAGCTCCCCCCATTTACTTTTCAGCCCTAATCTTTCCCCTTCAGATGCTTTCATTACTAAACTCAAAGAACATTTAAAGAGAACACTATTCGAGTCTCCAGAGGATGCCAAAGCTGCTGTTTTCATGTGGCCTAAGTCAAAGAGCACCAGTTTCTTTAGGGAAGGGTTGAAGAGATGGAAACATTGTCTTTAGAAGTGTATAGATTAATTGGAGAGTATGTATTATTTACTTATATCTGATGTTTGTAAATACATTCTCTTAATTTATTTGCTATTTGAGTTCCTGTGTGCCTTCCAGAGTGTATGATAGTTTTCCATGGAAATATTTCCTAGTTATGCTGGTAATTCGCATATATCTTCTGCTGTCATCACTGCTAAAAAAAAAATAAAGAGCGAACTATAAAAAGACTGCTAGTCAGATAGTTAATAGAGTATTCAAGACAAGCAGTGCCTAATAATGTCAAGGTTTTAGCTCCAAAAGTTTTTATTGGCTATCAAATTTGATTTTGTTAGATGAGGCAGTTTTCCTTTTTGCAAAAGCCAATTTTGTTAACACCAGCTTGTTAAGAATGCTTTTTCCCTCTTATGTTTTGCGAATCCCTGACCGTATAGATGCTTAAGATTTACTTAGGAGGCCTTCAAAGAGTAGCAAGGATGGTGGTTGTAGAGTGCCATAATAGTGGATTCAAAGAGTACTATGAACAGAGCGTGTTGGTGGATTGATGATATTGGAAAGCACGTGTGCTTTTGGAACTACACTGTTCACAGAACTTAGAAAGTGTTGATTTGTCAGAGAATCTGACCACTTGAAAAAGATGCAACTCACAAGTCTATCCATCATCGTTGAAGGCCTACTAGGCACGGCTCCCACCTCTACAGAGGACTGGATTTGTGTGCGAGGTGCTTCCAATACATTATTTTCAATTCATCTTCTCAGTGGGTAAAAGCTGGACCTGTATGGATCATTACACTTGAGTATGAGTAAACAGAAAAACAGAAAACCCAAAACCTATGCAATAATCTTACAGGACAAAAGAAAATGAAATGAATAATGAGTATTCAGATGGAAAAGTCTCTGATTATGATTTTCTCTCAGGAAAAAGAAAAGTTGACATCTTTTCACGTTGACCTTTAATGAACCTATGAAGTCAGGACAGTATAAAACCAGAGAAAGAAGCAATGAGGAGAGCATTCATTGTGAGGGTTCAGTCATAAAGCAGAACTAGTAAAAGATACATATATTAAGTTTTATTACAAGATAGTGGGAGATGACTAAGCAAATCTGAAATTACAGGGTAGGAAAGGAAAATAAGACCATGAATAGGCTCACCCCATGGTCACAGACCAGGGCTGTTACCCTCCAGCACGCAGGAAGGGATGGTTTTGAACAGGATGGAGCTCTCTGGCACAGGCTAAAGCTGCCCCCCACTGGCCAGGGGCATTTTTTCTGCAGGGCAAACCTCACTTCTGTGTTTCAATCTTATAAATGATTTAGTCCATATTGTTCAGAAACCATCCCGTTTATCAAATCCACTGTTTTAAGTCATTAATTACATCTGAAAGCACATTACAATGCAGACAAAGCTGGAAATTTGACATGACATAGAATCCTCCAGAATCCCATAGCATAAAGAAAATGAAATTGGGACAGTCCATTGACACTACAGTGTCAATGCAGCTAGTAGTATGCTGAACTAAAATGACTAACTCTCAGAATACAGAGGGAGACCAAATAAAGTATGGAAAAACTAACAGGGCAATAGCAATAAAGAAACTAGGGTTTAGTCATACAATGGACTATAGTATAAAAGGAATGAACTATTGGTATACAGCAATAGCATGGATCAATCTCAAATGTGCTGCCTGAAAAGGACCATATATTCAATAGTTTGTGCTATATGATTCCATTGACATGAAGTTCTGGCACAGACAGAACTAACCTGTGGTGAACAAGTTTAGGAGAATGATGGACTATAAATGGAAGAGGAAGATGAACTCAGAAGATGCAAAGAGGAATCTTATTGTATATTGATAATGTACATTTTTGATGGACATTTGGGTTACAGGCTGTAAGAGTTTGTCAAAATTTATCAAATGGTACACTGTACAGAATTACCTAAACTAGTAACCATACATTGGACTGTGGTTCATGACCTGCAGGCTGAAATGTGTAGTGAGTCATCAACTTACTTTGGTAGGCATAAACATAGGTAGATTGATGAATACACAGAGGCATGATAAAGCAAATACAGAAACAATATGAATTGTAGAAACTAGGGTGATGGCTATCTAGTTGTTCACTGTCGGACCTTTAACTTTTGTGTGTATTTGGAGATATTAATAAAATCTTGGGGGAAACATGTAGAGGTACCCTTTTAGCCATAACATTGCTTGCATGATTTTTACAAAGAGACAGGGTGGAGTAATTGAAAGGATATGGGTATAGACTATGAGATACTCTTTTCAACTCTTGGCCCTTGCTCTGGGCAAGCCACTAACACGATGGACCTCAATTTCTTCATCTGTAAAAGAGTGATAAGGTTTTAGGATTGTTGTGAGGATAGAGTGGAAAAAGATGATTTAAACTCCTAGCCAGTGCATAGCATGTACTAGGACTTAACTGTTTTGCTAATCGGTCTACAGAATGGGGTTCCCAAAAAGAAGACGGGGTGCCTGCTGATGAAGACCTTAGCACAAGATTAGGATAAGGATATGATAAAGGAATCAGGGTGCCTGCTTTTAGCAGGTGCATAACATTGTTGGAGGATCCCTCTTTCACTGACTAAATAAGAGATCAGAAAGAGCAGAGGGTAAGGAAAAGTATTAAGGGTTGTTACTTAATAAAGTCTGATGAATTAGCCAGTCTTTTACAAAAAAAAAAAAATTGAAAAAGGAAAAACAAACCACTTATTTTCTGGTCAGTGCATGTTAGTTTTAATTTTATTTAAGAAGGATTTTATCAGAATGCTTGTGAACAGTCTTAAAGCAGTAAGTCAGATGGTGATAGCTGATTTTTGTGAGGGTTCTTTCTGTTGTTCTGTCTGGCCTCACCACCTGCTCTAAGTGCTGATTTTTAAAATTTATACCTGTGCATGTAACGGCTCCTTCTGGGGCATTGATTTCTTACTACCCCGTGTCCCTGTTGACCACCTTATAAATCTTTATTGACCAGTGTGCATACTTCTATAGCAAAAAATGTGAAATGGAAAAGGGAACTTTTGCTTCTAAAGAAATTTATCTTGGCACTTAGGAGATTAGATGAATGACGTTAGGAACCCTTGCAGTTCCATGTGAAGTCACAAACTCAACATGTGCTTGCTCACTTTCTGAGAACTCCAGAGTAAGGAGAAGACCCTGGGGCCTCTGCATTCTCAGTATAGAAGGGGAGAGTGGGTAGGCTGAGAAGGAGGAAGGAAGTCTCCATGGGCCATCCTGACTCACATGGAAGTGGAGTACTGCTGCTCAGCCTGTTGGACGACCCTTACCTCTCCACCAACCACCTGCCTGAGGAAGGAGGAATGCAATATGAAGTTTAAAACGACTGGAACAGGTGTGGGAGATGGAAGGGAGTTGGCCTTCAATGAGTACCTGCTACATGCCCATGCTGGTTATTTCACCTACCTCTAACTTGCACACAGCAGTGTGAAGTAGGTGACAGTACCCCACCCATTCTAGGGATGAAGAAAGTCAAGCCCACAGAAAGAGGTTAAATGAATCTTCACTGGTGGTAAAGAGAAGGGACACATGAAAGTGGAGTTGACATTTGTTTGCCTCTCAAGGCCTTCACCACCTGAAAGTGACTCCTCTGTCATTCAGAGCCGCTAAGTGAAAATATGGCATGAAGTGAAGAAAGTCTAAACAAACGTTTCTCAGCCTGAAGTTATTAGTCTTTCTTCTTAGGCCTGGAGGTGCCTTTCTTCTACTCATTAAGCTGATTATGTTCACAATTTGATGTCCTGGGTGGAGGAGGGGAAGAGACCTGTGAGTACTTAACAAGCAGAACCTGTTTTTAGTGTTTAACTTGTCAACTCCTGTCTTGGTATTCTTTATTTTGGGGGAGGGGGTATTCTTTAAAAAGTAATTATATCCATTATGGTACGCCCATTTGAAGCCCCAACAACTTATTTCCCTTCGTCCTCATATTGTGGAACTTGCTTTTTTTTTCTTTTCCTAAGGAGGGGGCAAGGATATGTGCGTTTGAGGCCACCCTTGTAAACCTGCCTATATCCATTGATTGAGCAAATGTTATTTCATCAAAATGTGGTGATAACTTGATTCTTTTGTGTGGGATTGTCTCCAACTGGAGAATTACTTTTTTTGCTTGGTTTTGATTTGACTTAAGAGGGAGTCTACCTGTCTCTAAGAAGATTGCTCATAAGGTATGTTGTGAATAACCTAGGTAAATGCATCTAGAAGTGAGGACGGTTACCTAATTTGTGTGTTTGTTTTCCCTTTGTTTTTACATTCTTAATCCCTTCATTTCCTCCCCATCTACAGATGGTGTCCCCCGGGAGACTTTGATGCATTGTGCTGTGCGGCTGGGACTGCTGAGGTTGACATGGTTCCTGTTACAGAAGCCAGGTGGCCGGGGAGCTCTCAGAATACACAACCAGGAAGGGGCGACGCCTGTGAGCCTGGCCTTGGAGCGGGGTTACCACAAGCTGCACCAGCTTCTCATCCAGTAAGTGTGCTCTGCCTGGTTTCCTCCTCTCAATCCTTCCCCTGCCCCCCACACCAATTCCCCGCCAAGCTCCACCTCCTGATTCAGATTTGGACTGCCCACTTGACTGCCCCTTGTGGCTTTGCCTCAAATTAAAACCTTTACCTGGCCGCCTTCTGGAGGACTGCAAGCTCACTCCTGCTAACTGCTTCATTGCCAGACAGAGAGCAAGGTAAATTTTGTCACCCCTTTTCTCTCTCCTGCCTGCCTGTCTTGATTGCTTCATGCTGTTTACATTGTGCTAAAGTCTCTGAGTAAGTTGTCTTCCTTGACAGGATACGTTACCAACATGTCCACTGAACTCCAGTGTCTTGTAAGAGGAAAATTTCCGTGTGTGTGTGTGTGTGTGTGTGTGCATGCGCTACACATATTTGGCATGTTTTTTAATGTAACAATTGTATATGGAAAGCATGTTAAATCATTGCATTTTGATTTGAATATAACTTCTGTGAATTGAATCAAGAAGAATGGTCTTTCCTAAGAGTAGTTTGTACATTCTGATTCCTCAAAGAATTGTTAGGGGAATTCTTTTTCTTACATAAATACAGAAACAGATACGTTGTAGCAGCCAGTGTTTTTCATGCCAGTAAGTTTCAGGTGTAGTTTCTTTTTGTTTCATATATTTCTTGATTAGATCAGATGACTTAATGTCACCAACTTTTCTACCACATGTCCCAGATGAATATTCCAAATATATGTTCTTTAGCCTTTGAGGGACTCCTGTCCATTGAATAAGGAGCCCTGGTGGCACCGTAGCTTAGATATTGGCTACTAACGGCAAGGTCAGTGGTTCAAAGTGACTAGTCACTTCCCAGGAGAAAGATGAGGGTGTCTGCTCCTGCAAAGATGTATAGCCTAGAAATCCAGTACAGGGTTACTAAATCTGAATTAACTCATGGCAGTAGGATTTTAGTTTTGCACATGAAATTGATATTTCTAAGTTCTCAGATTTGTGCCCATATTAGTTCTAATCTAGTTGTATTTTGTTAATTGGATGTGGATGTGGGTGCACAGGATGTAGACAAGATAGAGCCTCAGAATATAATGCTGCTGGTGGGTTATGCACACCATTTGCTCATGCTTAACTGCCAGGCTTGTGAATTTACTAGATAAACCAGACAGAGGACTCCTGGCAGAAGGCTTTCTGCTGGTACTGGAGATACAATGGTGGTAGGAGGGGCATCCTTCATCTCAAATGAGCTGGATACCTGAGCTCTCCAGTGACAGTATTCCAGAGAGTGATATGTTCCAGTGTTTCCTATTTCCCATCTGGCCAGTAATTGGATTTGTTCTGCTACTTACATCATGGCCTCAGGAAGACAGGCCTTATTCCAGAAATGGAACAATTAATGAAGTATAACTATTATGAAGTTCAAATACAGTTCCTCTAATTTGATCTTGTAATTCAGAGTTTTGTTGGGAAGTGGGGTTAGCTAAGGATTGGCATCTAAATGAGGAAATAAAGTGATTACAACAGCTTCATTATGTGCTTGAAGGACATGTCACAAGACTGTTATTGCAACATAGCTTTAAGGAAACTAAAATGTTCTTGGAGAACCTTTTTGGCTCATTTTAAAGCCCTCCTCTTTATATGTGTTAAGGTTTTTACTTCTCTGTCAAAAAGGGACATAAGTGAGTGCCAACTTGCGAATTCTCCCATTATAAAACTCTGAAAAGGAGAATCTACTAAATATCTTAGCCCTAACTTGAATTCTTGTGGGCTGTTACTCTTCTGAAATCTAGACGTGCTTTGAGTTATAATTGGCTATTTATAAAAACAAGTTCATGATTATATTATCAGTCTCCTTCTGGTATTAGTGTATTTCAATAGACTTCTGATCATAAAGACAATCAACAGCCAACCAAATTCTCACTGCCTTCTAGCCAATTCCAACTTCATAGCCAAACCCCTTGTGGGTTTCTGAGACTGTAACTCTTTATGAGAGTAGAAAATCTCATCTTTCTCCCTCAGGGAGCTGGCGGCTTTGAACTGCTTACTTTGTGGTTAGTAGCCCAACACATAACCACTATGCTATCAAGGCTCCTCCTTTGACCATAAAGGGTCTGTAAGGGTCATCTTTAGAAGACAAGGAAACTGAGATCTACAGAGAGGAGGTGACTGGATTAGGATAACAAGGTAACAAGGACAGTAGGCCAGAAATAGAAGCTAGATCTCCCCCAAAGCACAATCTTTCTTTCTTTCTTGGATTAACTGGTCACTTCAAACTGCTGACCTTGCAGTTCATATCCTGATGTGTAACGACTACTACACCAGGCTCCTCAGTGAGTAAATTGACTATAAAATTCTATTTTATAGTTGGGGAAACAGCCCAAGGAGATTGAACTGTACAGAGCACCTTGTCATGGTTAATTATTTTAGTAGGCAAAATGACCCCTTGCAAAAGATTTGTGCCTATAAGGGCTTGAGCCTTTCACTCCAGACCCCGGCACTTGAAACGTGGGTTTGTGGTCATGTAGTAGACTTCACTACTCAAGTGCACATATTTCCCAAATGAAAGCAGGTGTACCGAGCAAGCTGTTCTGTCAACAGAATAATTACCTTGTTAGGGTCCTCATCAGATATTTTTGACAAGTGGATCCTCAGCACCTCTTCCTGTGAAAGTATGTTTGTAGCATTTGGATTTGCTTAGAAAGGACAAGGATGACTTATATTTTCAACTTTGCCTTGGAAATAGTAGCTGGAGAGCAGGACTTTACACTTCTTTGGCCTAACTGCTATCAGTTGGTCCCGTCCGTCCATCCACCCATCCATCTACCTGACCTCCCTTTCCTCTGGATCTTTGTGTTATGGTAAAGATGAGTCAGTAGGATCGAATGGGAACTAGAGAAGGGGACAGTAATATTGATTGAATACTTGCTTTACGTCCCCAGTGATAAAGTGATACAATCCATGGTTCTCATTTAAGTTCTCTCAGGAAACCTGTCAGGTGATGTTGAAACCTTCAATATTCTGCAGATAAGAAAATAGATCCAGGGAAGAAAGACAGCTTGCAGTTGCTCTTGAGACTGTTGTTAGGGTTGTCTTTAAACTTTCTTGACAGAATCTTATAATAGTGCTAGGCTTTTAGCCAAGCTAACTTGATGCCTATGATTCATAAATCACTGATTCATTCACTTTTTTTCCCAAGTGACACATTTTATTAGGTAACTACAACGTACAAGAGCTCCTTAAATGTTGAAAAGCAAGAATGTTACATTGACGATAAGGTACACCTGAAACAGTAAAATGCCTTGGCATAGTCAACAAAAAACAAGTAAACATCTTTTTGATTTCCTCTACTTTGGGCCCCAATCCATCTGACAACTGGAATGATAGCTCTTATTCCACATCATCTTTTGTCCTTGTCAGTGCACTACTGTAACTGTCCTTGGATGTTCTTCAGCAAGTTTTCACTTGCATGCAACATCAATGATATTGTTATACAGTCTGAGAATTCTGTGGGGGTCACTTTTCTTTGGAGTGACCTGGCTTATATGCTATCTCTTGTAATGATTTACTGTGGAATACACACACACACACACACACACACACACACACACACACACGTATATACATATACAGTGGCTGTGTATCCTTTCCATTTTCTTTTCATCTTTTGATCCTCCCTGCATCATTTAATAATTTGCCCAAAACTGCAGCTGGAGACTTGACTGTTTTCTTTCTTTCTTTCTTTTAGTTAAGCTATGCTGAGCATATTCTTCCTTGTTGAGGTTCTAACTTGAGGTTTTTGCACATTTCATTGTATTTGACCTAACTTCTGCTGTCCTTTAAATTTTTCTATTGAAACTCTTTGATTTCATTTCTTCCATTTCCTTTAGCTACTCCACAATTAAGATCATGTTTCATAGTCTCTTCTCACTTCTTCTGTTTTGTTTTTTGGGGCATCACTGCCCTCTGGTGGGAGTAGGAAACCCAGCCTTGCTCCTGGAGAGCTGCTGTGGATTTGAACCACCAACCCAGTGGGCCGCAGTCCCGCACACAATCACTATGCCACCAGGGCTCAGGCTCTCCCCCCCCCCCTTTTCTTCTTCTCACTTCTATGTAGATTTTTTTCTTCCATTCTTGTTTTATTGACCTTTAAAAAAATTATTGGGTGCTCATACAACTCTTAACACAATCCACATTTGTTGCCATCATCATTCTCAGAATGTTTACTTTCTACTTGAGCCCTTGGTATCAGCTCCTCATTTTTTGTCATATCTTATTATACTCTCCGATATCTTCCATCACCCACTTTTCTGTTGACCATCCCTCAGGGAAGAGGTTATATGTAGATCCTTATGATCAGTTTCCCCTTTCTACCCCCACTTTCCCTCTATTGCCACTCTCATCACCGACCCTCAAGGAATCATCTGTCCTGGATTCCCTGTATTTCCATTTCCTGTCTGTGCCAGTGTACATCCTCTGGTCTAGTTGGATTTGGAAAATAGTCTTGGAATCATGACGGGGAGGAGGGGGCAATTTAGGAACTGTATGTTTAATTGTTGCTACACTGCACTCTGACTGGCTCATCTCCTCCCTGCGACCCTTCTGTAAGGGGATATCCACTTGCCTACAGATAGGTTTTTGATCCTCAATCTGCACTCCCCCTCATTCACAATGATTTGATTTTTTTTTGTTCTTTGATGCCTGATACCTGATCCTGTCAATACCTCCTGATCCCACAGGCTAGTGTGCTTCTTTCATGTGGGCTTTGTTGCTTCTGAGCTAGATGGCCTCTTGTTTATCTTCAAGCCTTTAATACTCCAGACACTATATCTTTTGATAGCCAGGAACTATCAACTTTCTTCACAGAATTTGCTTATGCACCCCCTTTGTCCTCAGCGATCGTGTTGGGAATGTGAACATCATGAAATACCAGTTTAATAGAACAAAGTATTCTTGCATTAAGGGAGTACTTGAGTGGAGACACAATGCCCATTTGCCACCTTACTAATAAAGCTATAAATATATGCACATGAGTCTATTTCTCCATCATTATATATAAATATATTTACATATTATGTAGACCTCTATAAATGCCCTTTGCCTCCTAGTTTTTTTCCCCATTTCCTTTTACTTTCGTCTTGTCCCACTATCATGGTCAGCCTTCATTTGGGTTTCAGTAATTATTCTCAGTTACATTGCCCTTGTTCAAGTCCTACCAGGCCTCTTAAATCCTTCTCCCCACTGATTTTTGGAACACTTGTTCCCTTCTCCCTGGTTTATTAAATCACTTCCTTTCCCATACCTCCCCTTCTCCTTTGTCCCACTGGAATTGTTGGTTCTGTTCTTTTGTCCTCCAGATTGTTTATCCAGCCTATCTTATCTAGATAGACCTCATTTACTTTTAAAATATTTCTTAGTAACATTTTAATTGGGTTAATTAAAATCCTTTTTTTGTTGTTTTGAGGTAAATTTTTAACAAACGGCTCTAAATATCTCGACATCTCATTTTTAGCTCATTCAGCTTGTGCTCTTGGGTTGCCCTTACCTAGGGACATGCTAAGAAATTATAAAACATATTTTATGAGACTAATATTTGTATTAATGAGCAACTTTACTTAACCGTTGATTTTAAGTAACTGTGAGGCATACCACGTAAAGTTTCAATATCTCCTCAGCATGTTAGCCATGCTTCACAAAGAGGTGGTTGCTGCCAGTCATGGAACAGCCTTTTTGTTTTATTTGGGGGGGGTGGGCATCACTGCCCCCTGGTGGTGGGAGTAGGAGGCCCACCCTTGTTCCTGGAGAGCATTGCTGGATTTGAACCTCCAACCCAGCGGGCTGCAGTCCTGTGCACAAACACTACGCCACCACGGCTCAGGCCGGCACAGCCTTTTGGACCTGACTCCAAAACTACTGAGGGAAGACTTGCACTGCCCCAGACTTTCTAAAAAGACAGATGAATGTGCAGAGTTGATTGGGAGAACAAAGCCATTCCAAATGTGCTGCATTTCTTTCTGCAGATTTCTTTTCGCACCATATTTGTTTGGGTTGCCATGTAACATGTAGGACTCAGAGTTGTTCCTCAAAGAGTTGTTAAGTTACAGAGTTTGATCTGTGGTCACAGATTTTCTATGGCAACAGCTGGTGATTTTGAAAACACTTGATGCGAACTTCACTTTAGGTGGAAGAAAGTATGAGCCGGAATGTAGCCCTTGATAGGCCTTTATGAAAAAGTAAAGGATGAGTTGGCACCTCCTACCCTCTAAAGAACAACAAAACTTTAGTAATCCTTGCACAGTGTGTTTATTGGCTCAATTTTGAAGTTTCCTTAAAGGCACAGCATTAAATCTTTAAATTTAGGAGAAATGGAAAATTTCACCTGTATTTACTATTTGCTGAAACCAGAGTGATTCTAAAGCAAGAAAGGAAAAAAAAAGACCTGTGTTTAATCAACATTTTGTGTTGAATAGACCAATATTTCACTGAAGCTGCGTACCACCTTCATAGAATAAAGTTCCATGAATAGGAAGTTTTGTAAAAATAAAATTGATCTATCCTGTATTGGATTACATTGTAACAATTCTGTTTTCAAAATTTTTTTTGTTTGTTTTCAAAGTTTTTGACCTTACAGCCTAAGAATACAGTTTATCAACATTTGCAGGTGCTTGAATGCCCTTGATTTATTATGCTCCACTTAAGTATTTATTAAGTAGATGGATTCTAAGAAAGTATAATTCAGGACAGTTTTTCTTCTTAAAAAAAAAAAATCATTATCGGAGCTGAGCCCCGGTGGTATAAGTGGTTGAGTGTGGGCTTGGCGGTTCAAATCCAGCGACGGCTCTCAGGAGCGGCACTGGGTAGTGCTCACGACCACCAGAGGCAGTGATGCCCACAATAAAAACCCACAAAAACAAAAAAAAATCATTATCTTGGGGGCTCTTATAACAATCCATCCATACATTCTTTGTGTCAAGAACATATGTACTTATGTTGCCATCATCCTCGTCAAAACATTCTCTTTCTGTTTGAGCCCTTGGTATCAACTCCCCTCTTTTTCCCCTTCCTTCCTTCATAGACTCTTGATAAATTGTAAGTTTTTGTTTTCATATCTTAAACCATCTTCTGTCTCCCTTCACCCATGTTTCTGTTGTTCCAGGGTGGTTATACATTGATCATTGGGATCAGCCCCCTTCTCCACCACCTCCTCCCCTCATCCCCTCGTGATATCATGCCTTCCATTATTAGTTATGAGGAGGTTATCTGTCTTGGATTCAATATGTCCAGAGCTCTTAACTGTACCAGTATGAAATACTCAGATCTATTTGGATTTTTAAGGTAGAACGGGTGTTCTGATAGTAGGGTAGTTAAAGAAAGTTCTCAACCTTCCTAATGCCACGACCCTTTAATACAATTCCACATGTTTTGGTGACCTCCAACCATAAAATTATTTTTGTTTTTACTTCATAACTGTAATTTTTCTACTGTTACGAATCGGGTGACCCCTGTGAAAGAGCCATTTAACCCCCAAAAGGATCATGACCCATAGCTTGAGAACCACTGAACTAGAGGAATCTTGTATGTTTCATCGATACTATACTGCACCCTGACTGTTTCCTCTCTTCCTTGCGACTCTTCTATAAGGGGATATCCAGTTGTCTACAGATGGAGAGGTGGTGGTGGAGGTGGAGCGGAGACCCATAGACTTTGCTCACATCAATAGAATTGTTTGTTTTGGATCTTCTGATGCCCAATACCTGATGATCCTGTGGACACCTTATTATCACATAGACCTGTGTGCTTCTTCCATGGGGGCTTTGTTGCTTCCAACTAGATGATTGCTTGTTTATCTTCAAGGCTTTAAGATCCCGGACATTATATCTTTTGAAAGCCGGTCAATGAGGGCACACCATGTTTCGTGGTAGGGTTGGCTCCACAATCCTCTTTGTGCATTGGCTCCTCCGAATAGCAATATCATCCTTGGGTGGGACTTGGGGCCATGCTGTGGTCCAATATCTATTTCTCTGTCTTTATCTCTCTCTCCCTTCCTCTCTCCCCTTCCTTCCCTCTTAGTTTGCTCCTGTGTGTTCTCAGCAGATTCATCCCTCTGCCCAAACTGTATCATCAGTGCTGTCCAAAACAGTTTTTCTATAGCATATTTTCTAACAGAAATCGTATACTTAGAATTCTTGATTTGGCAAATCTTAACTTTCTAAGACTGGTTGCCAGTGTATAGCAACCATTTTGACACTATTTTGTTTAAATGTTTAATGTATGTTTGCCCTTAGAACTATAAGGAGCTGTACTCTTTAAATGTGCTCTTATTAAAATCTACTCTTTTGACATTTGATGAACAAAGTCAATATATTTTGGGTACTTCAATTTTTTCCCTAATACCCCTTATATTTGCTCTCAAGCTAATTCATCATAGATGATTTGGGCATTTTTTTCCCTAGGAAATTTGGATATATTAAAATTGACTTTTCTCTTACCATTTTATTGGGGGTTTATGCAGCTCTTATCACAATCCATATGTACATCCATTTGTCACATATTTGTACATGTGTTGTCATCATCATTTTCAAAACATTTGCTTTCTACTTGAGC
Source organism: Nesogale talazaci (assembly GCA_004026705.1). NCBI lineage: Eukaryota > Metazoa > Chordata > Mammalia > Afrosoricida > Tenrecidae > Nesogale > Nesogale talazaci. Next base: position 5,080 of record PVJH01017255.1, on the reverse strand, counting down.
CCATGATGTCAGCTCCTTATTTTTTCCCTTCTGCCCCTCCCTCCCTCTTGAACCTATTGATAATTTTAAATTACTGTTTTTTCATGTCTTATACTGATGTCTCCCTTCACCCACGTTTATGTAGCCCGTCCTCCTAGAATGGGTTATATGTAGATCATTGTGATCATTTCCTTCTTTCTCCCCTTTCCTTCCCCTTAACTTCTTGGTATTGCTGCTCTAATTATTGGTCCTGAGGAGTTTAATCTGTCCTTGATTTCCTGTGTTTCCCGCTCGTATATGTACCCATATAAATGTTCTGGTCTAATTGGATTTGTAAGGTAGGATTGGGGTCATGATATAGTGGGGGGTGGGATATGCATTAAAGAACTAAAGGAAAGCTGTATGTTTCATCAGTGCTATAGTGCACCTTGACTGTTCATCTCTTCCGTGTGACCCTTCTGTAAAGGGATGTTCAGAATTGACATGCTTAATATGTAACAAAGATACATATCTAGTAACAAAGATATAATTACCAAAAAGATTTTTTTTCTTAGAAATACACATACATGGCCAAATTAGAATGAAATATGTGTAATTATAGAAATAAATATTTAACTTTGTGGATGGTAATTAGCAAAACAATAACAAGATTCCATATAATCATCTCACTTAAATGTTTGTAAACATTTGCTAGCTCAAAAAGAGAGAACATTTCTTCCTCCAGTTTTCTAGGAACCCTGCTAGGACAGTGCTGCCAGCAGCAACTGCTAAAACAAGGCTGGTCTTGAGAACATGCCTGCAAGAGGAAGATGAGGCAGTCTACTTCCATAAATACGTAGGTCTTGAAACCACTATGAAGTATTCTTCTCTGTCCTATAGGGCTGGTGTGAATCAGAATTAACTCAATAGGGAGTTAGAGCTATCCAACCAGTGGATTCTCTTTTTATCTGTTTAATCTCTCTTTATAAAATAAAATGATTTTATTAAGAGCTAGTCCAGCCATCATGAATTCCACAGTAAAATCACTTCTAACAATATTGTACAGTTGCTACCACAATCCATTTCATATCATTTCCTTGCATCTTGAACTCCTGATACCCACTCTCTCTTAGCCCCTTACTTCCCCCACCATATATCCCAGGAAACCTTATTCTAATTGTTGTCTCCATTGGTTTATGTATCCTGAGTTTCATATACTGGAAAACATAGGCATATAACAAGTACTCAGAACATTACCCACAGTGATCAAATACAACAGAGATTAAAACCCCAATATGGAAATGTGTGCGTACGCACACAGTATTAGAAACCAGTTCAAGTCCCAAGGGTCTCAGAGGTGAGATCAAGTGACAAAAGCTATTCAAGTCAGATTTATTATTTAATTCTCTACAGTTGTCTCTCCAATACTACCTGTCTGATGATCAGGTTATTCCCATCCTTCCCCTAAATTCTGGTGAGAGGAAAGTTACCAGAAGCTTATTTCTAGTCCCTGTATAGATTCTGAAAATGAATTTGGGGTTTCCACCACCCTCCATAGATTTGTGCACACCAGAACTTCACATTTTAAGCTCTGATCATATTCCCTCCTTTGGATGTGGATTATTATATGGTTTACAATCCTTGACTAACATGTTTGTTTGGTTCTTTCTCGTAGATTTAGTTGATGTCTCACTTGGATGGCTGCTTGTTTGGAAACAAGCTTTTAAGGTCCCAGACACTATTTTTGGATGGCGAGGCACCATCTAGTTTCTTCGTCACATGTTGCTGTAGCATCCAGTGTTTCCTTCATGAGGATGAGCATGGAGCAGGGCCATGTCACAAGAACTAATGATCCTAGATTTTCAATCTAGGATTAAGTGCGAGTCCAAAATCCATTCCTAAATTTGTTTTGTATCTGTCTCTGGCTTACAATAGAAATATCCTTGCTAACTTATGGTAGAGAATATTATCGATCTTCTCCCTGTATCATGAGAACCTTCTTTTATAGTGTCATTGATTAGTCTATGGTTCTAATTTTTGAAACACTATTCAAAGAGGGCGATTAAACAAGTATAGGCTAACTATGTATCACAATACCTGTATTCTCTTTTAATATCATATTAAACATCAATCACTTTTTATTGAACCAATTAAAAAACTTCATTATTTCTGCACATAGCATGAACAGTTTCACAAAGATTGGTTATTGTAGCATTTTATGTCACAATAAATACACATTTATGCTTTAACTGGCCTTTAAAATTTCTACATGTGAAACACAAGGATATTTTCATTTTAAATTGTATGTAGGATTCTGCCTTCATTTGAAAGCATCCCTGTTCCATAAAGGGAAACTCTTCAATGGGTTGCTCACATTCTTTTCTTAGATTTTCCTGTGGTGGTTAAGGGCAGAACGGTAGCAAACAGTAGCAAAAAAAGAAAAGAAAACAAGAGAAGAAAAAGGGGGAAGGAAGATCAAAAAACAAAACTATACGTGTTAAGATTTCTGGTGAATTTGTGTATGCCTGAGCATAGATCTGCCCAGAACTAGCAAAGTGGTACTTCCCCCAAAGCTGCCTGCTGTTCTTAGCTCACTGTTAAATTTTAGATAAATCACGCATCCCTCCCCTTTCCCCCAACTATTCGCTCCAAACCACACACACCTTTTCTGACAGTCAGCCTCTTTTTCTTTTTCACTGGAGTTGTGATTGACTTTGTAGAACTCATTGAAGCTTGTCACACTTGTGCTACTGTGGTTTTAAGGAACATGTTGCAATAGCCCTCAAATAAGGAACTAGGACCAGAGTTCCGGGTCAGAAGTAGACTTATAAGAAAACACCCCTTTTGGGAGGTGTGGATCAGGGTGTTTTTCTCTACTCTTAGAGCACTAGTATGGCAGCAAGGCAGGCAGAAATAGAATGGGCTTACGATATTCCTGGTGTCTGGGCAACCACTTGTGAGTATCACTTTCAAGTCGATCCATTGTTAATCATTGTGACTTGCTGGCATTTCCTCTGACTTTTTGCTGTATCTCAGTAAGAAGCGTGTTTGAAGTACCCTGAATGATGAGGATTGTTAGTACCAGAATAGTTTCTCAGTAGTTAACGTGGCAGGTTTTTCTGTGCATACTGCCGTCAAACCTGAATTTTTCGTAAGTTAAGAAAGGTAAGAAGGCTGGTTGTTGTTCATTGCAGAGCTACTGGGAAATTAGCTGGAATCCACTGTGAGTTTACTGAGTTTTCTTGCACCACAGAAATCCTGAAGGCTTACAATATTGGCAATATATGCATATTGTTTACATGATGTGATTAAAATAAAGTCATGGCCTTGCATTTATATGTTTACAGTCCAAAATTTTACTGCGGTTACTATGTAATCTATGAGTTATAGCCGAAAGCCTAATATATCTGATGAGCTTCTGCTGAAGACTCAATCAGGTTTGCAATTTATATGCTTTGTATGTTGTGGTTTGAAACTGTGATGTAGGTAAGCATCATTGTAGATAGCAGTGAGAACATTATTATCAAAGAGTTAAGTCTGGATGCAAATTTTGACCTTTTGATTTGCAAACTGGATATTTCTGACAAAATTTTTTCTTGAGCCCCACTTTCCTCATGTGCAAAATGTGCTTACCTTAAAGTTGTGAGAATTCAAGAGTTAAATAAATAAAAAGTCGTGAGTATTCAAATAGTTTGTCTAGCACCATCCTAAATAATACTGGTAGGTTCTTTCTTTTTCTTCTTTGCTTGTGTCCATTTGTGTGTGTAATTTCCTGCCGCAAGCCACACAATTCATTTGAGAACATTCTCTCCATCTCTGCATTTCTGTCTGCACAGTCCCAGTGACGCAGGGGGCCTTTGCACTTGCTGTAACCCTGAGTCCTAATGTATTCTGTCCCAAGAACTCAACATTTTGCTCTTTTATCTGACATGTCAATTACCATGTTATCCCTCAGATCGTCTTAGCCACTCATCTGAAATAACCATTGTCTCCACTCCTGAGATGTTTCCTATCATAAGTACCCTGTTTATTTTCTTTAAAGCACTATCTCTACCTGTAATTATATCCCTCTAGCATATAAACCCTATGACAACAGTCACCATGGCTGCTGTACATCTATTAATATAGCCCCAGCATTTAGGAAAAGTATCTGGCTCATAGTAGAAAATGTATAGCATATGAATGCATGAATGAATAAATGTATAATCTAGACTCTTCTTTTTTGGAAATAGGAAATTTTGAGATATCTTGAAATAAAATATGACAATAAAAAGTATATAGAGAACATCAAGTCCCAGAGAGAATATGTTTTAATACATTGAAATGCCATTTCCAGTGTTATCTTTTCACTAGGCTTTTGGAAATATTTTATCAGCAAACATCCCATCTGATAGAAAAATACCTTCTATGAGCACTTGAAAGCAAAATTTATATAGAGCATAATGCATGTTCTTAAACTGAGAAATAATATGTAACCCAGCTTGTTCCTATTTCTTAGAGCTTGGATTTACATTTGAAACCTCATAAGAGTATGTCAAAACTCAGTGCCATGAAGTCAATTCCAACTCACAGAGACCCTATAGGAAGGAGAGAGTAGAATGGCTTCTGTGGGGTTTTAGGGCAGTTAAAAGCCTCATCTATCTCTCTGGAGCAGCTGATGGTTTGGAACTGCTGAGCTTACAGTTAGCAGCTCAGTGTGTAGCCTTCTGTGTCACCCAATGCTCTCCAGAATACCCTTAGGTACCATTTAAAAATGTGTCTGAAGAAACAATTGCTTTTACTTTGATGTGTAGCTCACCAATCCATTTAAATTAATAAATACTGCTTTGGAATAAGTAGATTACTTGGAATGAATTTTTGAAAGTTTTAATTTAGGCCTTAGTTATGTGAAACTTTCATTGATTTACCTGATCTTATGCTCCTTCACCTGGATGCAGTATACTGACCTTATGACATGTAAAGTTAAATATAATAAAACTGCTTTCTTTTGGTACATTATTTTTATTTTTTTGGTGAAGGGATGTTTATTCATGAGAGTTTTAATATTGGGAACAGGAGCCGGAGGCTTCCAGCCAGCCAGCAGACTCTAATGCACGCCACTGCCCCCCGCTTCTCCCTCCCT
>PVJH01017254.1:11331-48417 GCA_004026705.1 Nesogale talazaci | reverse complement strand
GGTGACAGCATGGGGGTGGAGGTGGGGGTGGGGGCAGGCTCGCTCCCTGCCTTCTCCACACTCCTGGTAGGAGCATGGCTCTCCCTTCCTCTGGGAGCAGATGTGGAGTGCTGACCCGGGAAGGCTCTTTCTCCTGGGGAGCGTCCAGCCCAGAGCTGCCAGAACAGAGTGGTCCCGTGTGCTTTAGGCCATACTGTGGTCTTATCTGCCCTCCTGCTGGCAAACAGACCTCTGCCGCCACTTCCCACAGCCTGGCTTGCATCAGCAGGAAAGACCGTCTTTTGGCCTCTGTCTCTCACTCCTGATTTTATTTTTCAATTTGTACAGAAGCCAGGTATGGGTGTTTTGGAAATCTAATAAAGGGACTGGAGAGAGAGAGAGAGAGAGAGAGAGAGAGAGAGAGAGACAGAGAGAGAGAGAGAGAGAGACAGCTTGTTTATATTTAAAATGCATGTGCTGCGGTCCCAATGAGAAATCCCTTTCCCTGCTCCCGGGAGCCCATGTGGCAGGACATTATTATCTGGTTTGGGAGCACAAATCTGCCTCCCTCTGCCTTCCTGGAAGGCCATTTCCCCTGGCTCAGGCTTGACTGAGTTAGGAGGGGCTGTGTCGGGAGCCCTGGTGGTGTAGTCTAGGGGTGAGGCCTTGGACTGTGAGCCGCACAACCCACCAGCCTTTCTACAATCTTGGACACTCACAGGGCCAGTTCTAAACCCTGTCCTCTAGGGGTGCTATGACATGGAATCAACTCGGTGGCAGTGGGGACTGGAGCAGGAAGAGATGGACTGGGGACCTAGGCTTTCCCCAGAGCTTCTGTGGAACCATTTTCCCTTGAGGCTCTGCAGCCTGTGGGTGAGGAGGTCTGTCCTTCCTCCAAGTCTGGACATCAGGAATCCCAGCTTCAAGAGAACTGGATTTACAGCTTCTAAGCCAGTATCGCCCCCTCTGGACATGAATACAGCAAATGGATGGATGGATGGGTGGGTGGATGGATGGAAGGATGGATGGGTGATATAGTGAGGAAAGGGAGACGGCAGGTTTCTGGACCACAGATCAGTGGAGTTCTGATGGTATTTTAAATGCCTTAAGGGCACTGGTTTAGAGGACCCCTCCCCCACAACAGGAACAGATGAAGGCAGCAAACATCTGGCCAGCCCTTGGTCTTCTACACTTTGGACTTGTGCAAATTGGGCTCCTTTAAGTCCAGGCAGGCGGCGCCCTGAGCACACCCGATTTTGTTTGGGTTTCCTGCGAGCTCACGGCTCCTTGGCTTACCAGTGAGCTCATGGCTGAGCCTCCCGGTGCTGACGACATCGCCTGGGTGACTAGAGTGCTATTCTGGGCTGATGACACACAGGTGGAGGGGATGGGCTCTGTCCTCTGAAGACAGGCCGGGTCACAGGATTCAACATCAGCGGGCAGCACTGGCCTACCCTGTGGAGGAGCTGGGTAGAAGGGACTTTTCTCAGGGATGAGAAAAACTGCTTTCTGACTCTAGAAACACAGGACCGGGTACAATTTCTCCCCCATGACCTGCCCTGCCTCCTGTGGACTCTGCCCTGCTGTGACACCTGCCCTGGATGTTCCCGCTCACCCCTGTTTCTGCCGGGCTCTCTCTCATTTCTTAGTGTGTCCCCAGAAAATCTTTTTGAGTGTGACGGCCCTTTTGGCCCAGGGCTCCCCTAGCACCCTCTCTCCTCTCAGCCCAGAACTGACTTGCCAGGTGCTGTCTACATCACAGGGTCTTCTCACATCGCCAGGCATGTTGGAGACCCTCCCTAAAGACTTTTGGGCTGGGGTCAGCTCAGCAGACCCCCCCAGGCCGTCACAGGCATCATGGGCTTTAATGAAGTCTGGGGGAGGGCGCAGAGTGGGCGCATGCTGGCTGTCTGCAGTGGGTCAGATTCAAGCCATTCTCTGGGCATTTTTCCAATGCGTGGGAGCTCCGGGGGGCATGGTGGTAAAGTTATGTACAGGGCTGCTACCTGCAAGGTCCGCGATTTGAAACCACTGGGGGGAGCAAGATGAGGTTTTTCTATACCAGTAAAGAGTTACTAAAACTCAACTCCCTGCCCTCAAGCTGGTGTGGACTCACAGCGACCCCCAGCGACCCCCTGTGAGTTTCTGAGACTGTAACTGTTGCCAGAGTGGAAAACCCAGCCAGCCCTCTTCCACAGAGTGGCCAGTGGTTTTGAACTGCCGACCCTTTAGATTGTAGTCCTGCACGTGACCACTACACCCTCAGAGCTCCCTACTGGTAAGAGTTACCGTCTTGGAAACCCCTGGTGGCAGTTCTACCCTGTCTTCTTAGGGAACTCTGTGAATTGGAATCGACTCCGTGGGAGCGAGTGTGGATGTCCCCAGCCACTCTCCCCATGGTCTCTGAGGTCAAGCAGCCCACCCAGGGTCAGCCAGCGTGTGTGTGGTCTGACAGTGCAGAGTCCATCCACCACTCACCACCGAGCCCCTCTTGGCAAAGACCCTCCATTTGGGTGGGACTGTACCAGAAAACTCATGTGGGCAGATGGGGGACTCGCAGGGAGATGCCTCTTGGCCACAAAGGATAGCATCTTGAGGTTGCTGGAAACCTTTGCCTCAGGGAACTGTGTTTCCTCTGACCTTTGGGCCAGCCTGGCCCCTGCGGCATTCGAACAGCTCTCTTCTGCCTCTCTCCAGGGTCCTGGGGTGGCCTGACACGGAGACCCGGCTTTTGCTTCTGGCAAGAGCACGCTCGGGTTGGGTGGTCAGGATGATGGACATCCGTTCCAGAGTGACCCTATTGCATGATTCCTTTTCACCGGGAGAGACTGAGCAGGTGAATAGACTTTAAAGAAATATTTGCATATCTCATTTCTTTTGTCTAATTAGCACCGTCAGAGCCATGCCCCAGTTTTTACGCTTGAACACATAACTGTCTCAGTGTCAGGCCCGGAGGGGCTGGTTTCGGCAGCACTTTCTCCTCCTCTAGGTCGACTTCTCAGCCACGCTGGGGTTCAGCCCGCACTCCAGACTTTCACAGCACAGCTTGTGTCGCCCAAAGGTGAACATCAGTGGTCATGGAATGCCTCCTCAACCAGAGCACCTAACTGCTTGGGGTCATCAACACAGAAGCATATGCTCCTTTTTTTTTTCCTCCAATGATTTTTTTTGGGGGGGCTCATACAGCTCTTATAACATTCCATCCATCATTTGTATCAAGCCTGTTTGTACACAGGTTGCCATCTTCGTTTCCAAGATATTTTCTACTTGAGCCCTTGGTCTAAGTTCCTCTTTCCCCCTCCTTTTCTTCTTTTTGTTTTTTTATAAATCATTTTTTATTGGGGCCTCATACAACTCCCATCACGATCCATACATATCAATTGTATGCAGACCACATTTGCACATTTGTTGCCATCATCACTCTCAAAAGATCCTCCCTCCACTTAGGACCCCAGCACCAGCTCCCCATATTTCTCCTCCCTCCCCATTCCTCCCCCCACATGAACCCTTAATAATTTACAATTGCTATTACTTTTTCATATCATAGCACACTCTCCTTTAAAAATAAAAAGAAGGTAGAATAAAAAAGAAGAGAAAAGGAGAGCTACTGTAAGCAGGTTTCCTCTGCCATAAACCCCATGTTGACTGATGCCCTCAAACATCCTCCGGGTGATTCATTTATACTGGGTGGAGATAGAGAAAGGCTTTTAAATCCCCGTGGTTTTCAGTCCTGCTGGAAAAGGAGAGTTTGGAGCTGGAATGGTTCTGTCCTCAAAACCTGAGAACAAGCTGATGATCTTGGTGAGCCAAGGCTGGCTGATGTTACAACCTGTTGGCCGGGCATGAAGCGAAGGACAGGCTCTGTTATTACAAGTGTAATTTTCTGAAGGCCAGCAGGGAGTATTCCACTGAGGGCCCTTACTGTTGCTCATTTCTGGACTTTGTTTTAAAAGGGAGATCCAGATAAGCAGTCAGCTTGGGAGTGGTCCCCAGGACTGTAAAGAGATTGGACACAGTGCTCTGCTAGGAATTGTCCCTAGGGGGTGCAAGTGGTTTGCCCCTGACTACCATCCCAAAGGTGGCAGTTCAAACCCACGCAGTATTGCTATGGCAGAAAGGCCTGGCAACCTGCTTCCATTGAGATTAAGACCAAGAAGTTCTGTTGGAGCAGTTCTGTAACTCCTAACACGTGGCTATGATTTGGTGTTGACTTGACAGATACACACACACACACACACACACACACACACTTGTTGGGACACCTGGGGGTATTAAGCTGGGCACAGAAAAGATCATGGGGGAAAAGAGGCATGCTAGCAGCTTTCCAGCCGAATGAAGCAGTGCAGGCCCCTGAGCAGACCAGATGGTGGAAGGTGTTCCTCACCTTCCTGATGATCCTGCCTTTGTTCTGCTGGCAGTGAAGACCCTGGATGGGTTCTGACAGGGGAAGCAGTGAGATCTAGCTTGTGGTGAAGGAAGACCCTTAGATTGGTATGAGAACTTTGGAAGACATTGTGGTTGGAATCGGTTCCATGGAAGTGAGTTTGAGAACTTTGGAAGACATTGTGGTTGGAATCGGTTCCCTGGAAGTGCGTTTGGTTTGGGTAACTCAGGAGCGTGAAGGCTAAGAGCAGCATTGAGCTGGGGGGAATAGGTGATACTGAAAAGGAAGAGGGAGCGCAGGAGGGGTTCTGAGCAAAGCCTCTGCTTAGGAGACACGTGAAAGAGGCAGATGAGGAATGCAAGACACAACTCAGAGAACCAGCAGGCAAATCAAAAGACCACAGCTTCATAGATGCCAGAGAGAGAATTGAAGGCATGATCAGTCATTCTAGCAGTCACTGCTACCATTTGTTTGTTATCCCAGACTTGTTGCCAAGAGCTAGACACATATTCAGTTCCCCGAATTCTCATAGCAGTTCCACGAGCGGGATTCTAACATCGGTAATGTCCAGAGAACGGACTGAGGGAGAAAAATGAAGCTTTGTACTTCCATGAAGAGATACCGTCTCTAAAACCCACAGGGGCAGTTCTACCCTGACCTGTCGGGTCACTGTGAGTTGGAATTGAGAGTGAGGGAAATAAGGGATGGAGGCTTTCAGCATGGGGCATGTGGAGAGGTGACGTGGGGCAGAAATAGGGACTTTTGAGTAAGACCGATTGTGTCTGCGTCCTTCCTCGGCAATTGTTAGCTGTGTGGCTTGTCTTCAGTTCCAATACATGGTGACCCAGCATGTGTGAGCGTAGAAAGGGCTCACAAGAGCTCTTTCTTTCTTTCTTTCTTTCTTTCTTTCTTTCTTTCTTTCTTTCTTCCTTTCTTTCTTTCTGATTTACTTCATTTCCCCCACTTAAAGTGGATTGATTTTGTTGCTGTGGAGTAAATCCACAGCAAAAATATACTGATGTAATCATTTCTGCATATAAAGTTTAGTGGCCTTGGTTGCGTTCTTCGAGTTGTCTGACCATCGTACCCTCCTTTTCTTGACATTCCTCACTCACTCCCTCTGAGGTCTCCATCTCACCTTTCTAGTTGCTTTTGTCAGAAAAGAATAACGCACAAAGAAGACCGGTTTTATGAGTTAAACCAAAAGTTGCTCAGTTTTAAGACAAGTTCAGAGGGTATTTTTGGTTTAAGGTTTAAAGATCATCTTAAAGCATTAATTTTAGGAAGTGATCAATCCTCCCTGGCTCCAGGAAGTCTAGACTATGGGAATTTAAAATTTTGTTCTACATTTCCACCTTTTGATCAGGAGTTATCTATGGATTCTGATCAAAATATGCAGTACTTTTAGTCAGACACCATCCATTACCTCTAGCTTCATGGCAAAGGAGGAATTATTCATGGAGACAACTAGTGACATATTCCATTGCTTCTCTTCCTTCAGGTGAATAGAGACCAACTATTGTTCCTTGGATGGCTGTTTGCAAGCTTGAAAAATCCCTGACACTGTACAATTGGGTATATCATTCCAAGCAAGGAACCGATTCCCATTTAGTACATTGTACATGAATGGTCTCAGCAGCTACTTTTGTTGTTGCTATTGTTGAAAATATATCTGTCATATCTGCCAATTAAACTTTTTACTGATGTACAGTTTATTGTTAGCCATGACAAGTGGACTATGCAGCCCTACTCTTAGTCAATATGATTTATAAGCAACAATTAACCCTTGGTTATTAAACTTTGGTCTCTATGAATTTATCTTTTTATATAAGTAAAGTAGGTCATAAAGCATTTGTCATTCATGATTGATTCATTTCACTGGGTTTAGTGTCTTCAAGCTTTCTTTTATTCATATTGTATGATGTATCAAAAATTTATTTTTCCTACTGACTGAGTAGTAACCCATTGCGTGTATGGACCCTATTTTATCTATTGATCTCCATCTGCTAGTGGTTATTTTCATCCTATGAATATTACAGGATGAATATTACAGGAATATTTTCATCCTGTGAATATTACTGCAATGATCATTGGTGTACACATTTCTTTGTAGTTTCTATTTTAAGTCATTGGGGATATATATTTAAAGCTGAGTCGTAGAGTAGTTATGTGCATATGTGGCAACTGCACAGAATCAAGAGGTAGTTGTGAGAACAGAACCATGGTTTAAAATCAAGAAAATTGTATGTCAAGGTTGTTTCCTCTCAACATACTGACTAAATCTGTGTGCAGAGTAAATAATCAGAGAAGCTGGGTCTATGAAGAAAAATGAGGCGTCAGGACTGAAGGAAGACTTATTTACCCACAACATGCAGAGGACGCAACCGTGCTTGTTGAAAGTGAGGAAGACTTGACTTACTTGCTTATGAATATCAAAGATTGCAACCTTCAGTATGGATTATGACAACATATAACGAAGACCAAAAGCCTCACAATGGAACCAACATGAAACATGATAGAGAAAAGATTGAGGTTGTCAAGAATTTCATCTTGCTTAGACCCACAATCAATGTTCATAGGAGCGGAGATCAAAAGACGTGCTGCTTTGGGTAGGTCTGCTGCATAAGATCTCTTTCAGCCAATGTTGAAAAGTTTGCTGTTTCTTTGAGGACTGAGGTGGGCCCTGACCCTGGCTATGGCCTCGTGTTCAGGTGGGAGTTTGACATTGAATAAGGAAGACCCAAGAAGAATCGATGTGTCTGGATTATGTGCTGGTGAAGTGTCAGTCACTGTTAAAACGATAAACAAAAGCTGTTTGGGAAGAAGTACTGCCAGTGCTCCTAGGAGGCAGGCTGGCAAGACTTCATCTACATTCTTTGGACATGTGGTCAGGAGTGACCAGTCCCTGGAGGAAGGACATCATGCTTGGTAAAGTGGAGGGGTGGAGAAAAAGAGGAAGAAGGCTCTGGATAGGATGGATTGACACAGTGGCTACAACAATGGGCTCTGGCATAAACAATTTTGAGATTGCTGCAAGGCCAGGCAGTGTTTTGTTCTGTTGTGGGTAGGGTCACTATGGGTCAGAACTGTCTGGATGGGGCCTAACAGCAACAGTAGACTAGTTCTATTTTTCGTTTTTCAATGAATCATCACATGGTTTCCCACAGCAATTCTATCATCGAGCACTCCCAGCAGCAAGACAGTAGGTTTCTAATTTTAACTTCCTCAACAGTTGTTATTTTCTCTTTGAGTGTGTGTGTTCGTGTTTTGTGTTTATCAAAGCCGCCCTCATAGGACCGTATTGGCATCTTATCGTGGCCTTGATTTGCATCTCTGACGGCTAAGGATGCTGAGCATCTTCTCATCGTTTGGCGGCTATCTGACCGTCCTAGTGAAATGTCCTTTGCTGTCCTTTGCCCACTGGATGATTGGGTTGTCTTTTTATATTTATCAATTATTAGATTCTTCTTTGGTATATGTTCTCCAAAATACTCTCCCAGTTGGGAGCTTGTCTTTTCACTTTTTTGGGGGGTTTTGTTTTTGGTAAAATCTTTTTTTTTTTTTTTTGGCGGCGGCATCACTGCCCTCTGGTGGTCATGGGAGCTACCCAGCGCTGCTCTTGAAAGCTGCCGCTGAATTTGAACCGCCAAGCCTGTGGGCCACGGCCCTGCACTCAACCACTTGCGCCTGCCACCGGAGCTCAGCCTGGTAAAATCTTTTGATGACCAAGCATTTAAAATAATTATGTGGTCCTATTTATTTATTTTGTCTTTTGCTGTTTCTGCTTTTGTTTTAAAGTGAGACAACCCATTGTTGAAAGGTACTGTGGCCTCTGCTTATTCTTCTAAGAATTTTGATGGTTTTTAGTTTGCACATGTAGTTCCTTCATTCATTTGGAACTTGTTTTTGTGTATAGTTTGAAACAAGGGTCCTGTTTCATTTTTCTGCTTGTGGGAATCCAATTTTCCCAACAACATTGACTGAAGAAACTCCTTGATTCATCATTGAATGAACTTAGCACTATTTCAAAAATCAGACCACCAGAGATGTGTGGGCTTGTTTCTGACTGTCAAGTTAATCAGTTGTCCTATATGTGTATATTGTTATACCAGTGCCAGCTGTTTTAATTGCTGTAACTGTACAATGTTTTAAAATCATGACGTGTGAGTTCTCCTACACTGTTACTCTTCAACTTTCCACTATATGTAAAGTCGAAGTGTTTTTTCTTTCTATTTCTCTAAAGAAGGCTGCCAAAAGTTTGGCAGGGATTGCATTAAATTTATAGAGTTGTATCGATATCTTAACAATACTAAATCTTTTGATCCATAGATAAAACCTATTTTCATTACTTATTTCTTTAATCTCTTTCAGCAGTGTTTTATAATTTTCACCATATAAATCCTTCACATTCCTGGTTAGATATATTCCTAGATATTTTATTCTCTTAGCTGCTACCGTAGATTGAACCATTTCCCTAATTTCCCTTTCAGTTTTCTCATTGTTGGTATTTAGAAACCCAGCAACTTTGCTAAATTTCCCTACAAGTTTCTAGAAGAAAACTCTGCTAGACATTTTCTCATGGACTCTGGGATTGTCTATATTTAGGACCATATTGCCCATGAACTGAGATAACTTTACTTCCTTTTTTTAACCTCATAACTTTTAAATAGGTATTGGTATGATAGCAGAATTTTTAGCCTTTTTCTCTCCCACCCTTCTTCTTGTCTTCTGGTCTTCCACTTCTTGTTCTTTTTTTAAATAATTTTATTGGGGACTCTTACAGCTCTTATGATTTTCCATATAGTTATTATATCAAGTATATTTGTACATATGTTGTCATCATTATTTTCAAAACATTTTCTACTTGAGTCCTTGGTATAAACGCCTTATATTTTTAATTCTTGTCCAATCTTATGCCCTTTTTTGTTTTTCATGTCTTCTTACTCTGGTTAGGACTTCTAATACTATAGAGAGTGCACACATTGCCTTGAACATGATTCGCCTTTCTCTATTAAATATAATGTTGCTGTTAGGTTTTCCTATATGCCCTGAAGCATATGGAGGGGTTTCCCTTCTATTTCATTCATCTTTATGGTTTTGATCAGAATTTACTCTTCTGATATTAAGATTGCCACTTCAGCTCTTTTTTCTTATTTGAATAGAAGATTTTTAAAATATTTTTTCCACTTTTTCATTTTCAGCCCATTTGTGTTTTTGGGTTTATCATTTGTCACTTGTAAGCAGTGTATCATTAGGTCATATTTTTATGTTCATCTGCAACTCTGTTTCCATACACACGTGTAACATTTACTTTCCTTGTCTATTAACATTCATATTTATTCGTGATAAGAAACAACGTGCTCCTGCCACTTTTTATTTTTTTAATGTGTCTTAAATATTTTTCTTTGTACTTTAGCACTCCTTGCTTTTGTGTTTTGTTTCTTTATTATAGTGAGCTTTTTGTGGTTTACTACTGGTTTCTTTTTGTATGATTTTTAAAATATATTTTCTTAGTGACTACCATTGATTTATTGTATTCTAGGGCAAATTTGTGCCAACTTAACTTTAGAAATATATGAGGAATTCTATATTCATGCCACTTCTGTACTTCCTTTTTGTTATCATTAGTTATGCCTTTATATTTCATGTGACTTGTAGTGTAATGTTTTCCTTACCATATATATATATATATATATATATTTAAAGTGACTAGATATTTAGAGTTATCAAGCATGAATATCTGACCTTTTTACTTGTTCAGACATTCCCCTTTTCTGGAAATTTTTCTTTTGATTTATTGCTTAGAGTTACTTTTTAGTGTTGTTTCCTTTCCATTTACAGAACTCCCATTAGTGGGTTTTTTTTTTATGGAACGGATCCTGTGTATATGAATGGCCTCAGCTTCTGTTTTTCTGGAAATATTTTAATTTCATCCTCAACTATCCTGTTGAAGGATAGTTTCACTGGTATAGTGTTAGTGGTTGCTAGTTCTTTTCTTTCAACCCTTTAAATATATCATTAAATATACAATATGTCCTATGTATACAATGTAAATGTATACAATATATCCTTCTGGCCGCCCATGTTTTTAAGAAAAATTGGCACTTCATCCGGTTGGCGATTGTTTGTGTGTGTCTTTTGGCTTCTCTCTGACTGCCGTTAGCATTCTAAGAGCATTGAGAGCCTAAGTATACTGTATCTTGGTGTCCAGCTCTTTATCTTGCTGGAGATTCCTAGAGTTCTTTGAGTTTATATGGATCCATGCCATTCATTAGGTTGGGGACTTTCTGTCACTGTTTCATTATTCTTTCTATCCCTTCAACTCATCTCCTTTTGAAATTTCTGTGACACATATACCAAATCTTTTCTTGTCACCTAATTTCATCAAACTGTGTCAGCCTTCTAGAGTCTCTATTTTGGTGTTCTTCAGTGTCTGGAACGTTAGCTATCTTATCCTCAAGTTCGCAGATTCCTTTTTTTTTTTTTTTTGATAGATTAAATATACTGGTGAGTGTGTCTGTTGTGTTTCTCATTTCAGTTATCATCCGGTCAACTGCAGCTTCTCTCTTTTAGATCTGTGGATTTTCCTTGCATCGTTTTCCCTGTTTCTTTTAGCTCTTTGTGTTTTCCCTTAGTTCTCGAGTTATGTTTTAGACTTTTAGGTTGTGGCCTTTTTGTTCCTTTTCATTCTTTGGCCTTTGCTAGATGTGCTTTCGCCCCCTTTTGCCATGCCCACTGGAATGCTTCTCTCTTTTTGCGTGTCTTGTGATTTTATTTGTTGAGGCAGTGAAATTTTCAAGGGTGTTAACTTTCTCAGTAATCTTCAAGGTTTAATGTTTTTGTCTGCACTGATATTTGCCAGAAACTATTAGGTGGGCAAAGTCGTTGGCTTTTGCTTACCATTTTCTCTCCCTCCCTGTGACAGCTTCTTCGACCTCCCTCTTTAACTGATTTGAGAATGCTGAAGCTCATTTCCCGATTTTTTATCTCTCCCAAATCACCCAAGAACTCACTATCATCAGTCTATCCACCTGTGGTGACCACCACTCAGATTTCAAGCAGGAATACACCTACCCAGCAGAGGGTGCAGTCCCTTTCCTGGTTACTTCATTCTCTTTTGTTTCTGCAATCATGTTTTCAGTTGGAAAACTCACAGTGAGAGGTCTCTCTTTGAAGCTGGGTGTTGCCCTTTGGTTCTACTCAGGTTTCCTTCCGAGTGCTGTGGGGCCACCTATCTTTGAGCTGACATTCAGGGGAAGAATAGACAGTCTTTCCTCCATTTCAGGAGGAGGAAGGGCTGGCACACCCCCAAAGCACTTCCTGAATATGTCGTGTTGGTTTCAGAGCTTTAGAAGTCATGTGGTGTATCGGGGTTTGGAGGTGGGGTTTAGTCTTCACTTAGCAGACCTATCTCCTGACTCGACTGTAGAATGTCTTCTAGAGGAGTGAGTTCATATCTGCTTAGCAGTCAGGGCTTCTGGGTATGGGGAGGAGCATCCACTCTCTCAGCATACTCCCAGGGAGGTCTGCCTCCTGCTCTCAGAGTCTCCCTTATAGTATACTGCTTGTATACTTGTGGGATACTGATTGTCACCTGCACTCAAGGCCCCTGCTGTCAATGCACAACTGCCTCATCATTCCTCAATGCCAACTGTAAGAGGTGGGGTAGACAGACTCAAACAGACCATCAAAAAGCTCTCTCTCGCTGGCTTCCTAGGCCTGAACTATGGGGCATGGAGAAGACAGGTTGCCTGCGGGAGCAGACTCCACTCCACAAAGGACCCTCTGCAGCAATTCACAAAAGGCTTATAGATAACAATGTCCAGATGGGGAAGGGGCTGTCATGCTCCAAAGAGACCTCCATAGAGGTCGCCCTTGCTGCTCTCAGAACCCTCTCTGTGGTGTGTGGGCGGAGGGCATAGCCTCCACTAAACATGCCCACTTCTCAGGATGCCAATGTTGCAGTCAGAAGTCCTCAGCCCAGCTAGAATGGGGAGGAAATAGGCCTGGGCAGACTCCTTGGGAGGTCTCCCCTATTTGTTTCAGAGAGCTGAGCTTCGGAGGCCAGGAGAGTGTTCACTAAGGGAGCAAAGGCCATTGCATGGGTGTTCTGTAGCCGTTTGAGCGGGTGTGTTGCTGATAGTGTTTTGGGTAGGAAAGGTGCTAGCGCAGGACAAATGGACACCAAGAAGGACTGCCTTAGTGTTAGACCTGTCCACACCTTCTTGGAACAGGTTGACTGTGGGTGTATGCTCCATCTAAGATATCCGCTTCCTAGTATTCCTAGTCGTGGCTGTAAAGATGGGCTCAAGCCTAGGAGCCACTGTGAAGATAATACTTGACCAGGTCATGTTTCCCTGTTTTGTGCACGTTTCCCTGTTTTGTGTCCTTGGTGGTGCCCAAGAATGATAACAACAACAACAACAACAACAACAAAAACATGCAACAACCTCCGTTAGTTGTCCTCAGTGCCAACACACATGGGGAGCAGGCAGACCCAAACGGAACCCTCAGGAGGTCTGCTCTGTTGGCCTTCAAGGTCCGAGCTGTGAGGTGCACAGGGAGCCAGAGAGCAAAGGTGGGTCTGTGGCAAGGCCCTTCCGTACACCTGGGGTACAGGTAGGTTCACACCTGGTTTGCAGATGGCAGGGTCCAGGGGGACGAGGGGCTGACACCCTCTAAATGGACCACTGGAGACATCTGCCTTGTTGGCTTGAGAGCAGATGCTTGAGGTCCTGCCTCCTTGTGTAGGCATGGATGCAGTGTCTGGATCCTTCTCTGAGTTCATAGCAGCCAGCAGCCCCCAGTGGTGGGAGGAAAGGGGAGAGACAGCGGAGGAAGTGATGTTCTTGCTGTTGAGACAGGCTGATGTGTCCCTTCTTACCTGGCTGTTGTTCTCATAGGCTTTCCTCTGCTCCTCCTCTCTGAGTCCCTCGAAGCTGAGGCCATTTCCTCGTATTTCCTATTGTCTTGTATTAGGAGGGTTGGAACAAGGGTTTGTTTTAGCACCAGTACCTTCCCAGAACTCCTCCCTTGGATTTTCTGTGGCTAATTTCTCAGACACTGATGACCAGCCCTTTCTTCTGAGGCATCTCTGGGTGAACTAGAACTGTCAGCCTTTCAGTTTAGCAGTGAGTGGGCGAACCGTTTGCACCACTCTGTGTGCTCTGTGTGGCCTCGTACCAATTACTTCCCCTGTTCAAATGGCTCTTCTATAAGCTAAACATAATGACCAATCTCCTGAGGACAGTGGGGAGATCGGAGGAGCTATTGTCTTTGCACCCATGAAACACTTCAGGGTTCTTGCCACAGGATTCTATAGCCTGGCTTAGGTCATTTCCCAGTGTCACCAAGCTGGTAAGTGACAGACCTTAAGGATTAGAACCTGGATCTGCGTGGTATCCTGGCTTGTGCTTCTGTCTTCGATCAAGGGCGGTTCTGTGGATTTGTGTAGCAGTAATTTAAAGGTAGGAGGAACCTGAGCAAGTCTGAGCCCAGAGGGGGAAAGAGGAAATGGCGAGGGAGAGATTAATGCTGCCAGAGAGAAGGAGGATGATGGATGGGAAGGTCACAGGGAGACATGATGACATGACATTAAAGCACAGGTGGAGAGGTGACCCTTGAGACCCAAGTGAATATTTCTTCTTCAGAGACAGGCCGCATGGAAAGTCTGAAGAGAGGAGGGGACCAGAGGTGTTTTCCAGCCAGGGCAGGAACGTTGTCAAGGTCGTTCCAGCAGATGGTTTCTGTTCTCTCAGGAATGCCGAGGGAGGGTCAGGGGTCTGAGGAGGGAGACCGGGGGTGAGGAGAGGGATTTAGCTAGAGGAGGCTCTGGCTCTACAGCTACTGAAGGTGACAGAATGGAGAGGAAAGAATGAGGAGGGAGGAGCGAGCCTGTGGAGGGCCACAAGGACCCAGATGGAGGTTAGATGAAAGAAGGACAAGGAGGAGCGTGGCAGCGAGATGATGCTGCGGGAGTCCAGGTGGTGGTGGGAAGGTGTGAACGAAAAGACTGGGGGTGGAGAGTAGGAGGACGTCAGAGGAGGGGAGACCATGGTCAGAGGGAAAATTGCCCCCTTCCACCCAGTGGTGGTTGTTGACTGAGTCATCGTGACCTCATGGGGTAGAGGAGAAAGGTCATCTCTGCAGAGAAGCAGATTCAGCCTTGGGCTACTAACTGAGAGATCAGTGGTTTGAATCCTTGAGGTGTTTTACCAGAGAACTCTGAGGTCATTTACTTGGGTGAAGATTTACCAGTGTGGAAACCCTCTGGGGTCGGTTTTACTCTGTCCTCGAGGCTCATGATGAGCGGACTTGGACATAATGGCAATGTCTCGTGCTTTTTATGTCTCTGTGAAAGCAGACAGCCAGGCCTTTCTCTCTCAGAACCCAGGGCCATTAGGTGGGTTTGGATTTTGGGTTACCAGCAGGACTGCTAACCATTGTACCACTCACGGGTGCTTTCAGAAAACCCCAACTCACAGTCATTGAGTTCATTCTGACTCAGTGTCACCCTAGACAGGGTTTCTGAGGCTGTTTATCTTTATGGGAGCAGAAGACCTCAACTCTCTCCCTTGGAATGACTGGTGAGTTTGAACGGCTAACCTTAGGGTTAGCAGTCCAAGGCTTCCTGCCTGACAGCCCTACCAGGGCTCCGTATTGAGTGACGAGGAACCTCTAATAAATCAACAGCAACCCCGTGCCTCTGTCCTTTTCTTGCCCTGTGTGTTGGTAGCTTGCATGTTGCTGTGATGCTGGAAGGGATGCTACCAATGTTTCAAATATCACCAGTGTCCCTCACAGTGGCAGGTTTTGGCGGACCTTCCAGAGTCAGACGAGGTGAGAAAGAAAGGGAAGGCTGTCCGCTTTGAGAGGTGAGCCATTGAACACCCTGGGAATACCAGCAGTACCCTGTCAGATACAGCGCTAGAAGATGAGCCCCCCCCCCCCCGCCCCCAGGGTGGAACGTATTCAAACTAGGTCTGGGAAAGGGCTGCCTCCTCAGAGAGGAGTTGACATCCTCGACAGGAAAAAAAGCAAAACTTTAAGGATTTTTGTTTGCTGATGAGGTACATGTCCAAATGAGAAGAAAGTATTGCATGCATTCCCGAATGATAGAGACATGGAATGTGGAAACTATGGATCTAGGGAAGTTGGAAGTACTCAAAAAAGAAATGGAATGCATAGAGATGGATATCCTAGGCACTAAGGATTTGAACAAGACTGGTATGTATTCATAGGTATTTTATATTGAGGGTTTGAACTTATAGCTCATGATTTTATTGCTCACGTTTTTTCTGCTTTGGCCACTGGGGGTGCTTTCAGTTGGTTCCTGTGTCCCATCATTGTGTGTGTGTGTGTGTGTGTGTGTGTGTGTGTGAGAGAGAGAGAGAGAGAGAGAGAGAGAGAGAGAGAGAGAGAGAGAATGTGGGTGCACATATTCATCCTTCCTTCCTTTTTAATATTGTGTTAGACAGGGTTCTCTAGAGAAATAAAACCAAGACACTTATAATTATATATATATAATATATTTCATATGTATATATACAACATAAGAAATAAACATCTAATTAGTCCACAGAGTAGTATAAATGGCTCAGTTCAACTCAATTCTGTGAGACACGTAATACACTGACAGTCCTTCAACCCATGAGGGCTGCTGGGTGCAAGTCAAGGAAGCAGACAGCTGAGTCTTCTGTGGAGCAATACAGGCAGTGCGGCCATAGGCAGCAAAACTGCAAGGCAGGTCACCAGCAGTCAGACAGGTGACAGTGCCCAATAGTCCTCAGCTCAAGTGATGTACACACTGGAGGTGTGATGAAGCAGGTCTCAAAGGAACCTCAAACCATAGTGACACGGTCCATGGATTGGGTGTCCCACAGGCAGTGTAGCTTGCAAGTTGAGGGGGGAGAACTAGCTAAGGTAGCCACACACTGGTCCGATCATCAGCAAGAACAGAAAGGCCAGGCTCAATGAGCCATGTACCTCTTTGCTCTTCAATTAAACGGAAAGCTTATTAACCCCACATGTGTTTCTTGGCCAGGTTGACACAATAAACCTACCTATCACAGACATGTTAAGTGTATTCTCTCACTTCAGTCCTAGAACCAGCCATTTCTCCAAATGCTCCTTGGTTCTTCTTATTGGAGAATGGTTTTAGAAATAAAGATCAGGGTGCTAGGTATGCTTACTGCTACCAGCTCATTGCTGCTCCTTGGCTTTGCTATTAGAGCAAGCGAATGAGTGTGTGTGTGTGTGTGTGTGTGTGTTAAATTGCATATGTGCACATGTCTATACATTTGTATTCATCTGTATCAATAATAAGCTAAAATCATAATGCTGTCACAATGCTAATCCATCACTATATGGGTTATTCTAACCTCTGTGCCTGTCTGTAGCCTCCTGTTTCAACAGTGAGGACCCTAGCGTCATTCATTTGCCATCTAGTCACTTAATTGTTCATTGCTAGTAGGGATGTAAAACTGTTTCGGAAATAGTAAGCTTTATGCCCACGGGAATGGCCACCCAGGGTATATTGCTTACACGTAGTTAATTTGCCTTTTGTTTTACTGTCTCTACTCCCCACCAAGTTACTTAGTTTTATACCCATGTCCTCCCACTATCCCCATGGTGAGTTTATCATTGACAATACAGCTAGATTCTTTTGTCACAATCTGTATTCCATTTCTGACTTCATTCCCCTGACCTTTTACATGCTTTAAAAAATAGCCTACATCAGGGTTCAATCCTGGAACTCTACATTTCTGTGGCTTTTGACAAAAGCACAGTTTCATATATCTGCCATGACAGTGGGATAGTTTCATTGCGGAATAGTTTCATTGCCCTAAACATTCTCTTGTGATTCACTTATTCAACCCTGCTCTTGAAACCTTTGGCAGCGACTGATTTGCTTACCAAATAATAAAGAGGAGAAGGGGATTCCCTAATCCTATATATGAACTCTGGACAAGCCTCTGTCTGACTGTGAAACCAAGATGGGTGGGGCAAACTCAAAGGTTTAAAGAAGTGAACTATGGATTGACAGTAATGGGACTACGTTTGGTTAAGTCTTGAGTCTAACTCAGTTAATTTCCTGCTAAAGCAAGTCATTAACTCCCTCTCCTCCCAAGAGGAATGTATTACAATATAGAATCTACAAAACATACAATTCATAGTATCCAGGATATAATCCAAGTTTCCTCAATTTATGAAGACTGAGAAAAATGTGACTTATCCCGAAGAGAAAATAGACAATTTAACCAATGCCTACTCTAAGATTAGTAGACTTATCAGATGAGAGCTTTAATGTAGATATTATAACTTTGTTTCAGTGACCAAGGAAAATATGAGCTCAGAAATAAATAATGTGTTAGTCTGGGTAGACGAGAGAAACAAATTCATAGACACTCGTATGTGTACAAGAAAGAGCTTTATATAAAAGAGTAATTGTATATTAAGAAAACATCCTCCAGGAGCAAGCCTGGGTAGCTCCCACAATCACTAGAGGGCAGTGATGCCAAAAAAAAAAAAAAAGAAAAAGAAAAAGAAAACATCCCAGCCCAGTCCAGATAAGTCCATAAGTCCAATACTAGCCCATATGTCTTATACCAATCTATAAATTCCTCTTCAGATTCATGGAACACATGTGATGACACCAAATGCGGGAAGATGACAGGCCAGTGGGTGGAAAGTCTTATGGATCCAGTGGCTATGGAAAATCTCAGTGCTGGCATGGCTCTCCACATTGCTCCTCCAACTCCACCTTTATGACTTGTTTCTCTACTCCTGGTCTCATAATGTGCTAGTCCAGCTGGATTAGAAAAAAAAATTCATAGACACACAGATGTTTATAGGAGAGAACTTTATAGCACAAGATGCCAGCCCAGTCCAGATCAAGACCATAGATCTTATATTGCCCCATATGTAGATACTAGTCCATAATTTCCTCTTTAGACTCTCTGCTTTGTCTTCTTTCTGAAAAGCTGCATTGAGCTACACTGATACAGCCAGAGTCCTGGAACTGGAGGAGCCACATAGAGATTCATACCAACACTGAGATGCTGCCACCACTACTGGATCCACAAGACTTACCACCCATTGGCCTGTGATCTTCCGGCACTGGCATCATTGCATAGCTGCTTGAATCTAAAGAGGAATTTATCAACTTGTATTGGACATATGGGCTAATATCAGACTTATGGATTTTATCTGGACTAGTCCGGGATGTTTTCTTAATGTACAATTGCTCTTTAATATCAAATTCTCTCTTACACACATATGAGCGTCTATGAATTTTTTGGGGGGATATCACTGCCCTCTGGTGGGAGTGGGAGGCCCAGCCTTGCTCCTGGAGAGCTGCTGCTGGATTTGAACTCCCAAGCCAGTGGGCCGCAGTCACACACACAACCACTACACCACCAGGGCTTAGCCCTGAGTGTTTATGAATTTGTTTCTCTAATCTCCCCAGTCTAACACAGTAACCATTAGCATAGAGATAGAGGATGCAAACGTTGATGATGGAATTGGAACCCCGTGCTTCATATCCGTTATGTGGGCAGCTTCCACAAAGAGAGAAACAGTAACATCAACCTTGCTGGGGGTGACCACGCAGCCCTAACAAGACAGCAACCCTACTGGTGTTAGGCACACATCAGATTGAAGTTCAAAAGCATCCAAGCATATGTTGACATTTGGGGGATGCCAGCATGCTGTTTTCTCTTTCAATGTATGTGTACATCTTTTTAATCAGCGACTTGGTGTACAGTTTGCCCCATGATTTCATTTCAGGTTGCTGGCAAAGCTTGACTCATCATTGAGTGGTCTAAAAGGATGCAGCCCCCTCACTAGGGTGAAGAAGCAGCATGTGTTCTTGGCCGCTGTGGCTGCTCAGGTCACAGAGGTCCCTATGACACAGTGCTACCAGCTTCCCGAGTCAAGGAGGAACCTCAGGCCTTGGGGGCGTGCATGTGCACAGACCATTGCACAACCACATTAAAGGGAGGGATGGAAAGAAATACAAAGACCTTGAACTTCAACACATATTTTTATTGAGCTCCCACTATGGGCCTGACACCAGACTAGGCATGGTCAGAGAAGATGAGCTCCCACCCTCAGTGAGCTTCCATGTGAGGGACCAGACACAGCACCCACCTTTGGCATACAGAAGGAGCCAGAAGAGGAGTTGATGGGGGCTCAGGTGGACACCATGGTGGCCATCTGAGGGCTGGGCTGTCTGAAGGTGTTTGTAGCAGGAATAAGAGTTTGAAAGGCAATGGAGAGGCAAGGATACTGCAGGTAGAAAGGATGGGTTGTGAAAGGTGTGAGTGTGTGTGTGTGTGTGGGGGGGTAGGGGTGAGTGGAGGTAGTGCTTTCTGTTTGGGAATCGGGAGTAAACTGGTCCTGCTGCAGCAGGGGGTAGTTGACAAGGGCAGGCCAGGTGGTCCAAGAATCTTCTAGACTTCATTACTTGGCCACTGGGAGTTTCAGCAAAGTTTCCTAGACTGACTATACCATTTCCTGAAACTGACTCTTGGATGTCGACTAAAGACAGGCATCACTCTGGAGAGGGAGCAGTGGGGCTCATGGGATGTTAGCACCCGCCTGCCACAGGGGGTGACATTGATCCACCCTAGAGAACGGTTGGATGGGTGAGCAGAGGAGGAAGGGGAAGTCACCTATTTTACTTTTTCACGTGGCTTAACCTCAGTGGGGAAAGGCTCACGGAAAAGTGAGTTGCTTCAGGTTACAGCCTACGTCTGGTGTGTGTGCCTGTTAATTGTAATCTTTCATGGCTGCAGGATAGCGAATTGAAGAATGTTGGTCAAATCCACATATTATGCACAGGGCCAGCGTGTTTTGCTACCAACTCTAAGGTTGGAGATTGATGTCTACCCAGAGACACCTTGAAAGAAAGTCCTGGCCATCTATTTTTTTTTTTACTTCTCTATGTAGCTCAGCTGCACTCTGACATGTGTGGTGGTGCCTTGTGTCTGAATTGACAGCAGCTGGCTCTATGACTAATGGCAACAATATTCCCATTCATGGTAGATAACTGTCTTGGAGCTCTGGTGTCATCATGGTTATAAATTTGGGCTTTGATCCTCCAGGCTGCAGGGTGAAATCATTGGCTGCTCCAAGGAAGAGAGACAGTGTTCTCTGCCAACAGCCTTGGTCACTCATGGGGGGCGGGGGGGAGGGGGCGGCAGTTCTTTCCTGTCCTATGGCGTCACCAGAGTCGACGTCGCCTCCATGGCAGTGAGTTTGGAGGGTTTTTTTGGAGTAGACAACTATGGCACTTGAGTCTTGATCTGTCAACATAGGGGCTTTGGTTGGCATATTTGGACGCTCCCTCTTTTTAGACAACTTCCTTCCAAAGAATCTTCATAACTGGCCTTGTGCTGGCTCTTTGATATTTTTGTCAGATTGCTTTCCTGCCGGGCTGGGTTCCGATGCCATCACTATGCCTATATGACCTCCTTTCTCTCTGGCCTGACTGGTCTTTCTGAACCAAATCCTTGCCAGTATTCACAGTGACTGACAAACACGGAATGCCCCATTGTACTTCAGACCCTGTGCTGAGCACTGCGCAGGCACCTTTCTGTCAGAAATATGCGAGAGAGAAGCAACTGTGAACCCCACATTCAAGTGAAGGAAATGCAGAGCTGGTGAGATCACGTCATTGGTCAAGGCCATCTGAGTAGGAAATGATACAGCTGCTGTCAGGATTCAGGTAGATTCTTAGAGGAGCCTGGAAGATCTGTAACCACCAACCTGTACCGACTCATGACTTCAATCGACGGTCTGCGTTTTCCTAAGATGGATGACTTTCTCATGTTTTCGGTAGTTGTGTTTCCTGGTTTAGTGAATTTCCCTGGACAGTTTTTTCACTTGCTGAACACTCCGCTCCTACCCTCACCCCACCTGAGGAGGGCTGGGGCCTTGTAGCCCCAGCAGTGGCCACTCCGTGGGTGGCTTTGTGTCCCTAGGTCTTTGGGGGTGAGGGTGGCAGTTGGTGCCTCACTGATGGCTGTGGGGTGTGGGGGTGAACTGGTCACTCCTGAGCCCCATCACGTCTATTGGCTTCCTTCTGAGGGACTTGGTTCTTTGGGAAGAGAAGGCACCTTGGAGAATTTTCTGGAATTATTCTGAAACCTCAGAATGTTTTTCTGTTCCATGATGAGGTGGTGACCAGCCAGGGTGGTACCTGTAAACGAGTGTCATGGGAAGTTGGTCATTTTTTCCTGTTCGCAGTGATCACGTGGTCACACATTAAAGGTCTCTCTTTGTGTACTTGTCCCTTCCTGAGAACCTGGTCTAAGATAAACCAAAAGTAAACAGGGCTTCTTTATTGCTTCTGGGTGTGTGTACAGGAAGACCCATGAGTTTGGATACGTCTATGTCTCTCTCATCAGAGTCCGAAGTTAGCACTATTTTGTACGTGAATTTTTAATTGTGTCATCGGTGAGGGGCATGGGGTTTACATTTCAGACTGTCAACTTTGCATTTCAATAGTTCAAACCCATCCCCATCAATTACCCCCACCCCCGGCATTTTATCCCACCCAAACTTTGATTTCTCCTCTGTCTCTTGTGACACTCCATCTTCCCTTTGACCAAGCCAATACCTGTTAATCTTCAAGCTCATTGTATCATCTTCCCATCCTCTCTCGGGGCTCTCCAAAGCCTGTTCCCTTTGGTATGCACATCTGTGTGTTGGTTTTTACCCTATGGTGGTGGTCTCATACAATATTTTCCCTTTTGTGACTGACTGACTTCACTCGGCTAGCCACGAGGGTTCATAGTTTTCTATTTTTCAAATGACGCAGCGTGTTCCATTGTGCCTGACCCAAGCCATGCTATTTTCAATCACCTCATATGCATGTGAAGGTTGAACATTGGATAAGGGAGACGGAAGTAGAATGGATGTGTTTACACTTATGGTGCTGGCAAAGGAGAGTCAAAGCACCGTGGTGGGGCACAAGAGCAAGCAAATCTGGTTTGGAAGGAGTACTTCCAGGGGCCTCCTTGAAGGTCAGGATGGCCAAATTTTGTCTCACCCACTGGATATTTTTTTTAGAAGAGATCAGTCCCTGGAGAAGGACATCATGCTTGGTAAAGTGGAAGGGCAACGAAAAAAGCGGAAAGCCCTGGAAGAGCTGGATCGACACAGTGGCTGCCACAGTGGCCTAAGAATAAGCATGAGGCTGACACAAGACGGGGCAGTGTTTCCTTCTGGTGAATGCAGGGCTGCTGTGCGTCAGAGCCAACACATTGGCACCCAGCGCCAACAGTAGCCTTCCATTGTGCCTATGTAACACATTTGTCTGTACCCATTTTACTGTGGAAGAACGGATGGGCATTTGGGCTGTTTCCAACTGCTTGCTACTGTGGACAGGGCTGTGAAGAACCGGGGAGGGTATGTCTGCTCCTGTGATGGCTCTTACTTCTCTAGGAGACCTATCCACCACAAGCATTACTGGCTTATTGGGACGTATATGGACTTCCTATCCTCAGTTGTTTGAGGTCCTGCCACAGCACTTTCCAAAACGGGCGTACATATTGATAGACTCATTAGCAGTGTGCATGAGAGTTCCCGTCTGTCCAAATGCTTTTCTAACATTTGTTGTTTTCTCGAAAGAGAAAATTATGTTCTAAATTGGCGTGTCATTGTGGGCGAAAGATATATGACCATTGTTTTGATTTGCATCTCGTGGATGACTGGTGATCGTGAGCATTTTTTCCCATATTTTTAGCCAATGGATATCAGTTTTGGTGAACTGCCTCTTCACATACCCCTTGCCTAATATTTAATTGGATTATTTGTTTATGTTCCTATTGAACTATTGCAGCTTAGCATCCATTTTGGAGATTAGTCTCTTGTCTGTTGTGTCTTTGCTAGAAATTTCCCCATCCCGTGGGTTCTCTCTTCTTACTCTTTTGATGACATGTCTTTGAGTGTATGTAAACATCTTATGTATAGTACATGCCCGTCATCTATTTTGTGTTCCACCGGGTGTCCTCCTTCTGTTATATTTGGGAGCGTCTGTGTCCCGGAATGGAGTCCTTAACATTTGTCCCCATGTTCTCATTGGTGGGCTTTATAGCACTGCAATTATGTTTCAGTCTTGCTCCATCTTGAGTTCATGTTTGTACATGGGATGAACTATGTTTTTGTTCTTTTGTCACAGTTCAGTTGTCTGTAGGTGGAAGAGCTTATTTCTGGTTTTTCAATTTTGCTTCATTGGTCTATGAGCTGGTCATTATACCAGCCCAAGACAATTTTGGTTACTGGGACTTTGTGATAAATTATTTTTTTAATTTTATTTTTGGGCATTATTGCCCTCTGGTGGTCGTGGGAGCTACCCAGTGCTGCTCCTGAGAACCGCCATTGCATTTGAAACACTAAGCCCGCAGGCCACAGTCCTGCACTCAACCACTTATGCCACTGGGACTCAGCCTATGTGATAAATTCTGAGGTCAGATAGAGGAGTACGTCTTATTTTGTTCGTCTTCTTAAGAAGTTCTTTGTTTATTCTCTCTTCCCTCTCCATATAAAGCTAGTAATTAGTTTTTCCATTTCCTTGAAGAATGGAGTATGGATCTGGATCAGGATGGCTTTGTATTTATAGATTTTTTTGGCGAGTAGACATTTTCACAATGCGAAGTCAGCCTTCCTATCCATGAACATGGGACATTGTTAGTTAACCACTTTCGCTTGTGCTTTTATGATTAGGTGTCAGCAAGTAGATTTTGACTCATACTGACTTTGTGTAATAAAGTGGAATTTCCCCGTAGAATTTTTGGGGAGCAGACTGCCAGTCTTTCTCCTGCAGAGCAGGCTGGATGGGTTCAAGCCACCAACATTTTGGTGAGCAGCAGAGCACTTAACCACTGCACCAACAGGGGTTTTTCTTTAGAGTGCACTGACCTAAATATGCAAATCATGCCGTGGAATCTTTGGGAGAATCTTCTTGGGGTGGACGTGTCAAATCTATTTATGAGAGATTGTCTCTTTGTTCTCTGGCCCTTCGTCTTGAGTTTGTGCTTTGAGTCATTGCTCTGCTCTCCATGTGTGCACGAGTCAAGGTGGAACATGATTGAACTATACCTTCTAGCCCAAGCTTTCATCTGTCAGGTGGAGAAAGATAGAATCTGTAAGAGGCAAACAGCAACTTGAAGAAAGTCAAGTTGTAGTCATGGGAATTTGCATTTTAACAGATCCCACCCCCCCATACACACATACTTTTTTTCCCCTCTTACTCTCAGCAACTAATCCCAGCTCTTGCTAAAGCATTCCTATTACACAGTAAAGTATAAAATGGTACAGAGTAAAACCTCTATTTTTTTTTGCCCCATCTCTTCCCACCCAACAATCTGGCATCTTGGCTTCTTCCCTCTCCCATGTAATCCCTATAATCAATCATCCTATATCTGATATTGTCTGACCACGTATTATATGCACTTACCTTCTACCACCACCTCTCTCGCTGTCACACGGTGGTGGCTTGTGTGTCGCTGCGATGCTGGAAGCTATACCACTGGCCTCCACCAGGACTGTCGTTCAAGGCGTTCTGGTGTCTGAGTGGTTTGTGCATTGGACTGCCAACTGCGAGGTCAGTGATTCGAAGCCACCAGCCAGTCTGTGGTGCTTTTCACTCCCCGAAGCAGTTACAGTCTTGGAATCTCTCCCCTGGTCCCGTATCTCCCTCTGAATCTGACTTAAACTCTGGCAGTTCTCTTACCACGTATGGTTACAGTTGTTTCTGATTATCTTCAGCAACATTTTGCTAGTAAATCCAGATGGCTAATGAGGACATGAAAAGATGTTTAACATCATTCAACATCATTAGCCATTAGGGAAATGCAAATGAAAACCACACTGAGGGATCACTATAGACCTTGCGGAGTAGCTAAAGTTAAACACACGATAATTATAGCATCGAATGCTAGTAAAAAGGCCGAGAAACAGGAATCCTTTGTCATTTCTGATAGGGAGCCCTGCGAAATGGCATGGCCATTCTGGAAACCATTTAGGACATCTCTTATCAAATGAAACATACAACTATCATAGGACCGATGCAACAAATGCAGTTTGGGACTTTTATTCCAGATTTATGAAAAGTTGCACTCATGCAAAAATACATGAATGTGATTTTAAAAAAATGTAATAGCTCCAAACTGAAATAAATCAGATGGTTCTCAGTGGCGGAATGGTGAAATAAGTCTCGGTGCCTCCTTGCATGGAGTGTCATGATGGTGTGCCTTCATCATAGGGATCTTTCAGGATCCTCTAGAATTGTCCCCTAGGGTTTCTCGGGCGAGAATCTCCCCAGGACTGCCAAGTTGGGCAAGTGGGTGCCCCTTCTACCTCCACAGATTTGTTGTCACAGAGTAACCCACTGCCGTCAAGACCATTCTGACTCACAGAGACCCTGTGTTGAGAGAGTGTTCTGCGGTCATCAATCTGTACTGGAGCATGTTCTCGGCATGGCCTGGATTCTCGTTGGGGAGTGCCACTAGTAACTCTGTGCTGATCATCCTTCAACCACGTTTTTTTTGGTGACATTTCCCCTGTCTCTTTTAAAGTCCAGTATCTTAGCAAACTCTTGGATCCCATTATGAGTTCAGGCTAATGGTTTCTCTCACACAGGTGATATGTCTCTGTAGTCGTCTTGTCCATGTCTTATCAAATAGACGCTTTCTTACAAAAGAAGAGAAAATCGCTACTGGAACAGAGAGTCTTATCTTTTGCTTGTAGCGTGGCTGGTGGACTTGAACCGCTGTCCCAGTGGTTTGCAGTCTAATGCTTACACGATTCAGTAATGCAAAGTCACAAAGGCTTGATTATATACAGCAGTGTGAATGAATCTCCAGAGGTCTGTTTTAGGAAAGAAAGAAAGAAAAAAAATAGTCAGTTTTGAGAGGTGACATATGATTTGATCCTGTTTATAAAAACAGACACGGAGAAAAGATGAGTGGTTGCCAGGGGCAGAGGTTAAAGTCGGAATGGGAGAGAAGTGGAGGTGTTTAAAAAAGGGTTACAGGAGGAATCCTCGCGATGAAAATGTTCCGTACACAGGCTCTATTGATGTCAGTATCCTGCGGTGATATTATACTACAGTTTTGCAAGATGGGGAAACTGGGTCAAGGGTACATGGACTCTATTATTTTTCTCTTAAAATCTTTTTAATAATCATTTTATTGGGGGCTCTTGCAGCTCTTGTTACAATCCATACATCAATTGTATCCCACGCAGTCGTGCTTATATCCCATCGTTCTTTTCTAGACATTTACTTCCCTTCGAACTTGGGATCAGCTCCTTTCTTTCCGCCCCCTCCTTCCTTCCCACATCCCACCCCGCCCCTCAGGCCCCCTGATAGAGTGTAGATTGATAATTGATAATTATTTTCAAATCTCACACCAACCCCTGTCTCCCTTCCCCTCTGGTTTCTGTTGTTCTTTCCCCTGGATGGGGGCGTGTGGTTTTCTGCCATAGCTGTTCTACCTGCTGCTCATCTACCCACCCACTATCCTTGAATCAATTCCAGCTCAAAGTGAACCCTGGGCAGGATTCTTTACAACAGCCAACCATCTCATCTCTCTCTCTCAGATCAGCGTGTGGGCTGGAACCACCAACCTTACAGTTACCAGTCCCGCGTTTACTGGGTTCCTTGTTCCTTGCACGTGGATCTACGGTGATCCCATCATGGAAACTGTCCACGGGAGGAAAGAGCCACTCCTTTTCCATGGGGGATTTCCTGCACTCTCTGGCATCGCTGCTGTTGTATTTCGTGGAATGCCTCCTGCGGGATCCCACCCACACCCACATGGGCGCGGTGTTCATGTGGCACCTGCTCCCACCACCTGCCTTCTCTTCTGCCTCTTCCTTTTTGGGGTTTGTCCATAAGAGGGGGAGGGATGGGGTTTGGTTTGGTGTTAAAAGACAGGAGGGAAACAGAAAAGCAGGCCGTTGCTCCTTCAGTGTTTGTGTTATGATGTCATCGTTCTTGGGTGCTTGGACATGAAAAGAACACAGCAACAAGAAACGTCAAAGCCCAAGGGCTAAAGGACAAACTCCGTGTGTCCCTGTGGAGAAGGGAGGGACCCGTCACCTGTTGCACGCGGGATCTGAGATGGTGCAAACCCAAGGGGAGCTCTGGCAGCGCCAGGTATGAAGTGAGGCTGCATTCTGGCAGCTCCTTGGCCAAATGCCATGGTATTGGGTCCTCATCAGGTTTGAATATTATTCCAGTCCGTTTTGACATGTGGGTGCTTTCAGCATCAAACCCCTGGCTTCCAGCTTTCCTGGAGGAGACTTGATGGAGCCAACTGCCAGGCCTTTCTCCTGCAGGCCAGGCAAGGTGGATTCTGCTGACAGCAGAGCCAATGGGCCATGGTGGGGCAGCGGTCACTCCCCGAAAAGAGCCTGACTTCCGCTTCCTCACAGTTTTCTCCTAGCCTGTGGTGGGGCCTGACCCTGGAGTTTGCTGTCCCTGTTCTAGAGAGAGGCTCCCTGATGGTGCTGTGGGTTAGGTGTTGGTCTGGTGACTGCAAGATAGGTGGTTCAAACCCACCAGCCTCTCTGAGGGAGAGAGAGGAGGCTGTCTGTTCTATCAAGATTGAGAGTCTCAGAAACATTAGCAAGCAGTCCTCCTCTCCCTAGAGGGCCATGATGAGTCAGAATTGACTGCACAACAGTGGTTTGTTTTTTTTTTTGCGTTTGAGTCTAGAGAGTTCTGGATTCAGGCTTGGTGCTTTGTTCCTCTGCTTGGTGGCGTTGACCATAAAACCCCTTCCCTTCCATGGGTCCTTCCTCCCCACCCAGCTGCTCCACGGCCTTCGTGTGTTGAGAGCTCATCCACAGCAAGAATCAACACTCCCAACCATGCCTTAGGATCTAGGGAGGAGACACTTGGTGGTGAAGTGTGGACCTGCATGGACATTGCCCTGGTGTCTTGTAGACCCAAACACCCAAACCGTTTGCAGTCCAGCCAGTGCCCACGGTGTCCGCGTACATGTCCGAGTAGAAGGTACAGTGGCTGGCTTTTGGAATGAGGGCACCAAGGCCTTTCTTCTGAGCCACCTCAGTGTGGACTAGAACCTCCAACCTTTTGGAGCGTCTTCATCCTGCACACCACCCAGGGTCCCTGGGGGATGACGGAGAGAATGTAGACTCTTTATTTTTACATTTACAGAAAGGTGTGCTCTTTACCAAAACGTGTTCTGGAATGATGGTTATGATTTTTAAAGAGCCGTGCCAGCTATGTGGTGCTTTCTAGAGCGTATCCAGCTACAGCTGGTGCACTTCTGGGTGTTTTATGGCCAATGATTCTCATATTACTCTTTAATGCAGGCAGGTCGGTCTGTCGTCTGAGCTCTCTGGGTCATATAGAAACCCCTCAGACTTGATGCAAAACAGCTGCCTGGGTCAGCTGTTCCCCAAAAGAAGTGTGTTCAGGCTGAAGCAGCCAGAGAAAAGGTTGCTGTGGCCGGCGGAGATTTGGAAAGATGTTTAAGTACTTGCTGCCTTGCCATTAAAACAGCGATTTAATTTCTGTTCTTCACACATTGTGGAAGTCTGAAAAAGAAGAAGTGCTTTGAATGGAGCTAGTTAAGTGCTTTCTGGAAATACTTACAGTATGTCCTGGGGAGGCGGTCTCCAGGGAGGTTGGCAGCATAAAACTCCAGCTGACCTCCACACCCCTTGGCCTCAGTCAAGCTGGCCCAGGGGTCAGGGGGCAGCCCCCCCTGGCCTCTTTCCTCTTACCCCTCTTGGTCCCTGCTGAGAACAGCAACAAAAGGGTCAATTGTCTGAAGCCTGCCTTTGTCTGAGCGTCTTCACCATCCTTTCTGAAAGAGTGTATCTGTGCCCATGGGAACGTGCGCTGCTGTGTGCATGGATGTTTGCTCATGCACACACGTACATGGGTCAGCACACACATGCTTATGTGTGTGCACATGCACATACGTGTGCCTGTGTCTGGTGGCACGTGTCCAAACTTGCTCGCGCAAGTGGGAGAGTGTAATGAGGAAGTATTCACTGGACGTGCATACCAGTGTCATATGTGTGAGAGTGGGTGTAAAGGTGCGCACAGAGGTAGGTGCACAATTAGCGCCTGTGTGGGAGTGTGCGCGCATGCATGCACCCACAGACCATGCTGAGACGTGCTTAAAGCTTCCTTCCCAGCAGAGTGTGGGAGGGAGAAGCCTTCGGGGAAGACTGACTGACTTACGGAGATCGCTAAAGCCCAAAGAGAAGTGCCTCTCTGGCCCCTTCTTGATAGATTACCCAGTGGCCTGTCTCGGGTATTTGCTCTTGTACTGAAGCTTCAGGGATGGGTGTTCTGCCCCTGGGGTCCTGGTGGCAGAGTGGCTGTGCATGGGGCTGCTTCCTGCCAGAGCAGCGGTTGGAAACCTGTAGGTGTTCCTAAGGAGAAAGACGGGGCTTTCTAGTCCCGTGAAGAGTTCCGATCTTGGAACCTCACAGGACCCTTCCAGTCTGTCCTCAAGGGTCGGCATTGGCTCAGCATTCACCTCCCCAAAACCAACCCTCTGCCATCGAGTTCATTCTAACTCATGGCGACCTTCTAGGTGCCTCTCATGTCAGATATGGCTTCTTTGTAGGAGGGAGAAAGGGCAGCTCTGGGAGGCCCTTGCTAAGTAGGGTCTACTCTGGCCTGGGCTTCACGTGGTCCTCTCGCTCGTGCCTGCAGGTCTCCCACAAGCATTTCCACATGGAAGCCTGCAGGGAGAGGAGGGACTGGCCTGGGTCACACCAACTCTGCCTGCTGCAGTTTCTCTGCTTTGTACTCCCTTAACGAAGGGGTCCTTTACACAATGACAACAAGACACCCTCGGTTCAGAAGCCAGGGAATCAGTAATAAAAATGCCTCATTGGAGTTCACCTTTAAGAAAGCTTTATTTCTAGCCCTCCCCATACTCCCTTAACCACTGCAGTTGCCATTTGACAACTTCTCTAGGGTTTTTTTTATTTTCTTTTCTTCTTCTTGTCCACTTCCCCCCTTGCTCCAGCAAGGG
The DNA here is from genome assembly GCA_004026705.1 of Nesogale talazaci. NCBI lineage: Eukaryota > Metazoa > Chordata > Mammalia > Afrosoricida > Tenrecidae > Nesogale > Nesogale talazaci. The sequence continues at coordinate 18,018 of PVJH01017254.1, read as the reverse complement.
CTTATCTTTCAACTTGTGGAGAAGTCTCCCATTGAACAGTATTCCAAGCACTTCACAAAATATTCAGCTGGTAAACTTAGCTTCATCATCATTAACCTAACTGTAAGCCAGCATTTTCTAACCCCAGGAAATGTCAAGTTACCCAGCAGGTGAAGTCCACAAGTTTCTGCTCATTGGCATCTTTTAAAATATTTTATTGGGGGCTCTTATATCTCCATCACAATCCATACATTCATACAGTGTGTCAAGCACATTTGTATATATGTTTCCATCATCATTTTCCAAGCATTTTCTTTCTACTTGAGCCCTTGATATTGGCTCCTCATTTTGCTCTCCCCCATGAACTCTTGATAAGTTATAGATTATTATTTTCAAATCTTACATTGTCCTCTGTCACCCTTGACACACTTTTCTGCTGTTCATCCCCCTGGGAGGGGTTATATATTGATACTTGTGATTGATTTCCCCTTTCTTTCCCCCCCCCCCCACCTTCCCCTTATCCCCTTGGTATCTCTATTCTCATTATTGGTCCTGAGGGGTTTATCTATGCTGGTTTCCCTGTGTTACCTGTATCTTATCTGTAGCAGTGTGGATGTTCTGGTCTAATCTGATTTGTAAGGTAGATGCGAGGTCATTGCAGTGGGGGGAAGGAAGCATTAAAGAACTAGAGGAAAGTTTTATGTTTCATTGGTGCTATACTGATCCTGACTGGCTCATGTCTTCCTTGTGATCCTTCTGTAAGAGAATGTCCAATTGTTTACAGATGGGTTTTGGGTCTCTACTACATGCCCACCCCCCAATTCACATTTTAGATGCCTGATACCTGATTCCATTGACACCTCATGATCACACAGGTTGATGTGCTTCTTCCATGTGGGCTTTGCTGCTTCTCAGGTAGATGGCTGCTTGTGTACCTTCAAGCCTTTAAGATCCCAGATGCTCTATCTTTTGATAGCCTCGCCAGCATCTTTTGGTGGCAGTTTCTGTGTCCTTTTTTTCCCAAAGCAGTTTTCTCCTTGTCCTTTTAAGTGCTTGGTCTCCCTGAAGGATCTTCTGTTGCCTCACCTCTCAAAGAAAATGCCTTCCTGGTTTAACTGGCATAGCTGATTAGACAGTGGGGTAATTCCGTGGAGTACAGTATAAAATCAGAGCCTCGATGCATTGGGTTGTTAACCACCAGGTCAGCAGTTTGAATCCACTAGCTGCTCCTTAGGAGAAAAATGAGGCCTTCTGCTCCTGTAAAGAATTAGTGTCAGAAACTCACAGGGGCAGTTCTACCCTGTCCTGTAGAGTCACGAGGAGTTACCTTGATGGCCGTGAGTCGAGTATGATATGAAATCAACTTGATTCTGCGTATTTCATGCTTCCATTTTTAGAGCGTCTTTTTGTACCCCCTGAGAGTAGGCCACTGAGCCTTGTTTGTTTGTGTCCTGGTGTACATGTCGATGCTCAGCTGACTTATTCTTGAGCCGAGATGCTCAGAGAGTCTGCAATAGATTGAGCTGGACAGCGACATCGGGCTTTCTTACCAGCAAATGTTTTACTCTTCCAGCTCTCACCGCTTGGCTGCAGTGAGGGGAGCGAGGTGATGTGTTTTGGGATCTTCAGGTGTAACTTTGAGTTCTCTAGAGAAACAAAACCAGGACACTTATAGTTATACATATGGATAGGGATAGATACATACAACACAAAGGAATTTAACATCTAAATAGTCCACACAGCAGTATAGAGTGCCCAGTTCAAATCACTGTCATGGAATTGTCAATAGACTGGAAGTCCTTCAACTCACAAGGAAGCAGACAGCTGATTCTTCACTAGCATAATGCAGGCAGTCCAGTCACAGGCAGCAAACAGCTAACTGGGTCACCAACAGTCAGCAGCTTAGCAAAGTAGGCCCGGATGGGATATTGAACCCAAGCAATGCAAGATAACAGTATCCACAGCCTCAAGTTCAAGTGATCTACACACCAGCAGAAGGGCAACGCAGGTCTTAGAGGAACCTCAAGCTCTAGTGACAAGGGTTGGCTGTTGCAGAGCTAGTGTAGCTCATAAATTGAGGCAGAGAACTAGCAACCCCTTGCTGCTCCAATCATCAGAAAGCAAGAGAGAGAGGGACGGGCCTGGCCAAGCCATTTATCTCGTCGCCCTCCTATCAAACTGTGATGTTATGAATCCCACATGTTCCTATTGGCCAGGTGGACACAATATACCTACCTGTCACACTTTGCTCAGACACTTCTTTTAGGAATGATATGATTCATGATGCTTGGACTCGGAACGGCTGCAAGTTTGTTGTTGTTCACTACTGGCAGCTGGACCCTTGACTTGAGAGAACTCCGTGCTTTACAGAAGGACGTGCTCGGTCCTGTGCCAGCATCACGATTGCATCTTGTGATCCATAGGATTTCTTGTTGTCTGGCCTTGGAAGTGGATTTCCCGGCCTTTCTTCCTAGTCTTAGTTTGGAAGTTCACCTGACATCTGTTCATGATCATAGGATCACACAAGTCTACACAGACAGACCAGGTGATGCCTGATCCTAAGGTGCATTAGCCAGAATTCGAACCTGAGCCTCCGTCCCAGGAGCTGAGGATTCTGCCACAGAAGAAGCAATGCCCTTGCTATGAATTTACCGCAGTCTGAATGCCATAGTTTTCTGACAGGGAGGTTGATGAGTCAGAATTCATCTGGTAGCAGTGAGTTTGGTTTTGAGTGGTTAGGGACGTTTGGCTCAATTATCAATATTTTCACACGCCAAGATAACTCCAAAGTTCCCCACATGAACTCAGCCATTGAATTCCATGACGCAAGAGCATTTTCATGAGTGGGGTATTGCTGACCATCCAGTGGTGGTAGTTTAGTTTCTCTTGTCTGTCCGGCAGGGAGTGCACATACCAGTAGACGTTAAGTGTGCACACAGAAAGAGAACCTCATCCTTACAGCATTCGTCTTGCGAAGCAGGTTTTTATTTTCCACATTACAGTTGAAAACACGGAGGCACTGAGTTTCAATAACTTGCTGACGCTTGCCAGTGAGCGATTGGCCTCGCGTGAACCAGCTGAGGCCCGCATCGCAGGATCTGGGCCCCACTTATTGCATGGGAGGTTTTCATGACACCCCCGCAGTGCAAAGAGGAAATCACAGTTTCACCTCGAACGCCTTTTGTAGCTGTGCCCAGCAATTGTGTGCCCCTAAGCAGGCGGTCTCTTGATTTCACAAGTGTTATTTTGGGCTCGATTTCTTTCCTGCCTCCAGAGCAGAGGCTTGTCGGCCCTGGGCTTCTGGGATCCGTGTGAAAACACATGGAGTCTCCCCAGGGGGGAGGGGAGCTTGCCTCATCCCCCCCAACCTGGGGCTGTGGTTTTCTAAGGGAGTGGCTGAAGCCATGGGCCTTGGAACCCCTCAAAAGCTGCAATCCCACCTGTACTGGAAGTCTTTCCTGATGAGACAGACTTTCGGTCTAATTCACAGTGAAGTGTCTGTAGGCCCCAGTGAAGACCTTTGCAGGGACTCTGGTAATACACGGGGTAAGCACTCAGCTGCTAAGTGAAAGGTCAGAGCCCGCCAGTCCCTCCTCCGGAGAGAGATGAGTCTTTCTCCTCCTGTCAGGATGCACAGTCTCAGAAGTCCGGTCGGAAGCAGCCCCGCCTCGCCCTGGAGGGCTGCTATGAGCTGGCATTGGACAGGAGATATTTGGGGGGGAAGACTGCCTCTGGAAATGTCAATATCCTCTCATTGCCAAGTTGAAACTAAAGCTCTGTTGTTAAAATGTGTTAGCGATGAAGCTTTAGAAAGAGTGTCCTTTAGGACTAATTGACCGTATTAGGTTAATTCTCTTGATTTTCCTACATGTTCTCGATGCTCCTTAATGCTTTTGTCTCTCTTTTTCAATTACAGCTGGGGTTGACGATAGCCATTCGTTATAGTCACAGGTAAAATTTAACATTGTTTTCTTTTTAAAAAAAATCCTTACTATTGGTGTGCTATAGTTGCTAGGTCTTGTCTCTATATATGTATATATAGTGTGGGTGTGTGGCCGCTCTACACATTATGCACGTGTCAAAACATGAGGTTGAATCATTCTGTTTGCTTGATGGGCCTACGTGAATTGCTATTTGAAAGAATAAGGTTTTCATATAAAAGTTGTAGCAAGTAGCCCCTTTCTTTTAAATAAGGTGTTCTAGTGCAAGGATCTTGGATTCGTTTGTGTCTGGAGATAGAAAGAATACACAGAGTCACTACACCAAAAAGAGGTAGTCGACATCTCACCATTTCAGGTGGTAGCACATGAGCAAAAACCAGTGATGCTGCAGGAAGACGTTTAAGCATCCCCGAGGGCATTCGCCAGAAGCCAGGCTCCAGAAATTGATGGCATGCCAATGGGAAAGGTTTCAGCAAGCTGGTGATGCAGTAGAAGCTCTCATTTGTCTATGCCAGGAAATGTGAAAGAAATCTACTTGGCCAACTGACCAGAGGAGATCCATGTCTGTGCCCATTCCAAGAAAAGGTGACCCGACAGAATGCTTAAGCTATAAAACAATGTCATTGATACCTCACACAAGTAACAATTTCCTGGAGATCATCCAATCACGCTGCCACAGTACATTGACAGGGAACTGCCAGAGGCTCAGACTGGGATATCAATGCTGACGTCAGATGGGTCTTGGCTCAAAACAGAGAATATGAGAAAGATGGTTCCTTGTGTTTTATTGACTTACGGTTTATGGACCACGATAAACTCGGAATTGCCACAAGGAGAATGGGTACTCCAGAACACTTCATTGTGTTCATCAGGAACTAGTGCTTGAATCAAGAGGCAGTTGTTTGAACAGAGCAAGGGAATATTGTGTGGCTTAAAATCACGAAGGGTGTGTATTAGGATTGTATCCTCTTACCAGGCTTGTTCCATCTGCCTAAGAAGCAATTAATCAGAGAAACTGGGTTCTATGAAGAGGAATGTGGCAACAGGATTGAGAAGGCTTATTCAAAACCTGAGGTGTGGGGGCTGAGCCCCGGTGTCGAAGTGGTTGTGTGCGGGACTGCGGCCCACGGGGTTGGCAGTTCAAATCCAGCAGCAGCTCTCCAGGAGCAGGGCTGGGTTTCCTACTCCCACCAGGGCAGTGATGATCCCCCCCACCAAAAAAGAGAGAAAACCCTGAGATGTGCAGATGACACAAACTGGCTTGCTGACAGGAGGACTTGAAGCACTTGCTGTAAAGACCAAGGATTGTAGCCTTCAGTCTGGATTACGACACAATGTATTTTTCCTCACCAGTGGAAAAATAAGTAGCATCACGAAAAGGCTGAAGTTTTCTTACTTAGGTCCACATCAATGCTTATGGAAGCAGCAGTCCAGAGATCAAAAGACGTATTGCAGCAGGTAAATCTGCTGCACAAGACCTTTTTAGAATATTGAAAAGCAAGGACATGACTTTGAGGACTAAGGTGCACCTGACCCAGGCCAATGTATTTTCCATCGCTTCATATGTGCCTGAAAGTTGGACATTGAATAAGGACGATCAAAGAAGAGCAGATGTATTTGAATTGTGGTGCTGGAGAAGACTATGGAAAGGGCCATGCATGACCAAAAGGACAAACCAGTCTGTCTTGGACGAAGTATGGCTAGAGTGTTCCTTAGAGGCAAGGGTGGCAAGACCTGCTGGAACATGTTATCAGGCTACACCAGCTCCAGAGAAGGAGATTATGCACGGTCAAGTAGAGGCCAGAGAACAAGAGGACGGCCCTTGAGGAACTGGATTGGCACCGTGGCAGCAGCGGCTCAGGTACAGGGACCATCGTGAAGATGGAGCACTGTTGTGCACAGGGTTGCCGTGGGTCAGAACGGAGTCGGTGGCATCGAGCCACAGCAGACAGTGAAGACTGCTGCCAAGAAAACCCTACTGACCAGTACTCTGTCACTCCCGGTTGTTTTGTGTCAGAAGTGACTGGTTGCTACACAGCAGCAACTCTGTTCGAGGATGAGCAGTAACATCAGGGGGCAGGGGGTGGGAGTGGGCAGGAAAAGAAGGCAGGTTAGGGGTTGTCGGTGCCGCTCTTTCTCCCCCCAGGAGGTGCTCGCCCCTCCTTCCTCCAGCACATCAGAGAGAGGCTCTTGCTGCCCTTGAGTGGGTTCTGACTCATTGCAGCCCTGTCGGACAGGGTAGAGTTGCCCTGTTGTGTTATTCCGGGTAGACTAGAGAAACAAATTCATAGACACGCATATGGATATCAGGGAGAGGTTTATATGCAAGAGGAAGGGAACATTGAGGAAGCATCCCAACCCAGCCCAGTCCATATCATAAGTCCGATATTAGCCCATAGGGCTGATACCAGTCTGTAACATCTCCTTACGACTCACAAAGTCACAGGCCAGAGTCCCAGCATTGGCAGGGGTCCCCTCATGGCTCCTCGTTTCCAGGGTTCAGGGTCCATCAGCGGTATTCCTTGGTGATAGAAACATCTCAGCGCTGGCAGGGTTCTCTCTGTGGCTTTTCCGCCTGCAAAGGTCTGGTTCTATCAGAGTAAGACTGTGTGGCTTCTCCTCTGACTCTTCCGGTTCCTGGGACGCTGCCATCTTGTCTTGTCAGTAGTTCGTCACCTCAGTCAATGGAGCGACTCCCAACCACTGGGGAAATGGCCTCTCATCTCCACGAGGCAAATACCGCGAGACTTCCCAGAAGTCTCAGGAG
>PVJH01017254.1:0-11231 GCA_004026705.1 Nesogale talazaci | reverse complement strand
TTGGGGGATGGCTGCTCCTGCGCTACGCATGGTCATATGTGTGTTTTTGAGTCATACGTGTGAACAGGGCTTGAGTCAGTTGCCCCACCAGACACACGCTGCCTTTCCTGAGTCCAGCCAAGGTGCCCGGGGCAGAGTGGCGCTGGAAACTAGAGCTAGTGCAGGCTGCAGCCTCATCTGTTCTGTTTTCCAGCTAAAAGAGCTCTGTTCTTCAGTCTTGTGTGATGAGGGGCAGCCTTCTGTCTAATCAACAACAGAGTCTTGTGCCGTTAGGAAGCGTGGTATGCAGGGCAGGTTGGTCGTACCGAGAGCAGATGACATAAGGGAGGTCCTGGGGTGGCCTTCTCTGGAAAAGGCAGTCTGTCACAGACTCCAACCAAAGGTTGGGACATGTATTCGAGACACGTGGGTAAAGGAATTTAAGATCTTGTCTTTCTTGTTACATGCCAACGTGTCGGTTCCCTCTCATGGCCACCCTATGTCCCGATGAGATCCGGCCCCGCCGATCCGGCCCCGCCCGCCTTCCTCCTAGAGACACGGCCGCCAAGGTGGAGCCCAGGATTGCAGCCACTGTGCCCTTCCACTCCATTGAGAGTCTTCCTCTTTCTCGTTCACTTTCAACTTTACCCAACATGACGCCCTTCTCCCGGGACTGGTCTCTCCCGAGAACACGTCTGAAGTACGCGAGATGAGGTCTCCCCATCCTGGCTTTCAGGAGCCTTCCCGCTGTACTTTCCCCAGAGAGATTTGCCCGTTCATTCTCCTGGCACTCTGAGACATCTTCAGTACCCTTCTCCAATATTGTAGTTCAGACCCAGTAACTCTTCCGTCTTCCTTAACCACTGTCACCTTCCGTGATTACTCAGCGGAAGAGACCCCCGACATTGCCATGGGGTGGTTCAGGCACCCCTGCGTCCATCCTCCTTGGATTTTGATAGCACGTTAGAGGTCTCTTGCAGGCCGTTTGCCCAATGCATTTGCTTTCTTGCTCGATGCCTTCCTGGATGTTGGCTGGTGATGACTTCGCTCTTTTCTCTGTTTAGCACAATGCTGGTTATTGATCTGGGTGGGAGGGTTTTCGTTTTCTCTGGATGGGAGATGTACTCTGTCGTGATGGTTGTAGTCTTGGATCATCATCAGGAAGTGTGTCAAGTCCCCTTCATTTTTAGCAAGCAAGAGGGTGCCATGTGTATTCTCTGAGGCGGCTAGTGCTCCTTCTTCTTCATCGAGTCCAGCTTCTTGGATGGTTTGCTCAGCATGCCGATTTCATAAGTGTGATCAAAAGATACTGCCTCGACACACGCTGTTCATGCTTTTAAACCCCAAAGTAGCCCTGCTTGTGTTCTGTTCAAAGACGTGTCTCTTGGTTTATGTGCAAGTTCCGCCGGGGCACAATTGTATGTTCTGGAATTCCCCTTCTTCGTGGGAATTTTTTTTTTTTAATCCACACAGTCAACTGACTTTAACAGCAAGAATAAAAACGAAAACAAATCTCACTGCCGCCGAGTCAATACTGACTGACAGAAACCCTTTAGGGTAGAGGAGAACTGCCCCTATGGGTTTCCAAGACTGTAAAGCAGTTTACAGCCTGTCTTTCTCTTGTGGAGCTGCTGGTGGATTTGAACGGAGGAACTTGCACTTTGCAGCCTAATTCATATCCCCTATGCCACCAGGGCTCCAGGGTAACTGCCTTTCCATGAGCAATAAGACATAAGTAACCCTACTTCTGGTATTTTCTAAGATCAGCCAAGATCCATCTGACAACGAGGATGATAGCTCTCATTCTGTGTCCTCTTCTGCATTCTGCTTGGATGTCTAGCAGTTTCCTGTTGACATATTGCCACAGCCTTTTAAAAATGATCTCCAGCAGTATTTTATTTGCATGTCATGTTAATGACCTTATCTGATGCTGTGCACATTTTACGGCGCCATCTTTCTCTGGAATAGGCACAAATCTCTTGGCGGTGGCGGGCCAGGTATCTCTTCTCAATATCTTGGCATGGATGAGCAAAGTGCTTCCTGGGCTGTATCAGTTCAGCTGATAGCCTGTCAATTCCTGGAGTCTCGTTTTTCACCAATGCCTTCAAGAAATCTTGGACCTTTGCTTTAAATCTAATTGTTTCTTGATTATAGACTGCCTCCTGATGTGATTGAACACCAAATATGTCTTCTGGTTATCGTGACGCTGCATCCCTTCCATCTTATTTTTATGCTCCCTTTGTAGTCCACTATTCTGCTCATGTTGCTGCCGTTGGGTGTGGTCCAGTCTGGTGGGATTTGTGGTGACTCTGTGTCCCACGGAACAAGCAGGTCCCGGGCCTGCACCTTCCGCACCCCTGTTCTTCTGTTCAAGTCCATTGTCGCAGCCACTGTGTCACGCCAGCTGGCCCAGGGCCTTCCTCTCTCTTAAAAAATGAATGTAAACGGTTTTTGTTGCTGTGGTAGATATACCCAGCAGGACAGATACCTGCAGATTTTTTAAAAAAATTAATCATTCAATTGGGGAGCCCTTACCAGTCTTCTCACAGCCCACCATTTGATAATATTAAGCACACATGTACATACGCCACCAGTTTCTATATGTGCAATGCGGTGGCATCTGTGACCTGAAATTGTGCAACCACACTCACGCTCTGTTTTTTTTTATTTGTTGTTTTTTTTCCAATCGTTTTATTGGCATAGAATCCATACATCGTACAACTCGACAGTTTAATCACATCAGGACGAATTGCACAATCGTCATCACAATCAATGATTTCAGTACATTCATTTTCTTCATCCTCAGGGCTGTTAGCTCCCCCTCCCCTTACTCCCTCCCCCACCTCCCCCTGCCACACTTCCAGCCTTCCTCTTTTTCAGCTGCTGCTTCTCTCAAGCATGATGTCCTTCAGGAACTTGTCTCTCCTGAAAACACATCCAAAGTACACGCGATGAAATCTTGTCATCCTTAACCTCTAAGGAGCATTCTGGCTGTACTTCTTCTAAGACAGATTTGTTGGTTCTTTTGGCAGCCCGTGAAACCTCCAATATTCTTTGCCAGCACATAGAATTCTTTAATATTGAACTCAAGTCCCACAGAATCCTTCAATAATACAATGTGAGTCTTGGCTTTCAGTTTGAGAAATGCTGAACGTGTCCTTCCTTTTGTTGGGTCATAATTCAAAATCTTTCCACCTTTCATCGTAAAACTTTACTTTGTCTTTTCAATCTGGCCTTCGAAATGTTTCGTGAAGTTCCTTTGCTTCATCATTTCTTCCATTTGCTTAACTACTCTACATTCAAAAGCAAGTTTCAGACATCTGAAACTCTTTTGACATCTGTTTTGATCTTTTGTTTTTCCCCCGTCTTTTATCTTCCCACGACTCACCTGGTCCTTAGTCATTAGTGTTCAATGTGTCAGAGGGCTCCAACGCTTGAGATGGGCTTTGAAATCAGGCAGGTTAGAGTCGAGGTGGTACTTTGGCCCTTGTGGGGTTGTTTTTCATTTTTCTGCACTATCAGTTTGAACTTGCACAGGGTGGTCTGTGCCAGAGGCAGCCCCTGGCCTTATTTTGGGGGATGCTATGGAGTTTCCCCATTTTCTTTTTGCACACATGGTCTGTCTGATTCCCGTGTTTTCCTTCTTGTGAGGTTCATGTGTACAGTGGCTTTGTGTTGTAAAAAAAGGCATTAGCAAGTAATAAGTCATTGATCTATCATAAAATTCTATCTTGTAATCGCCCCTATCATTTCTGTCATAAAGGACTTGTTTTCAGCTACTGGCCTGTCTTTGTTTTCAACTTTTGTATTTCAATTAGTGACAATTAATGCATCTTGATTGCATACTGGATCCATTTCACATTGCCTATGTTGGTAAGAATCTTCAATGTACTCATCTTTGCTATTAATGGTTGTAGTAAACATTGGAATTACAGTCATATTAACGGGTCTTCTGTGTAATGTGGGATAGTATCCTATCACTGACAACATTGTACTTCAGTACACAAAAGGTTAGCTCCCTAAATGGATATTTTCCCCCAAAGCTATCTATTTTATATATATATATATATATATATATATATATATATTACAAAACAACCGTATCACCTTCAGAGTATTCTTCATTACATTTAATTCACTTGTCAAATCTGTGATCCCATTCTTGGAAACATTTTTCAAACTCATCTGCTTGGATAGCTGACAGCACCTCATTTTTTCTTCACCCCTTCTACATCATCAAATCGCTATCCTTTCATGTCACTCTTCATTTATGGAAACAAAGTTTTGTGGAACAAGGTCAGGTGAGTCAGGTGGCTGGGGCCAAAGAGGGATGCTGTTGTTTTTGCCATAAACTGGTGCAATGAGATGGCTGTATGAGTAGGCACATTGTCGTGATGGTAAAACCAGTTTCACGTCTGCCACAAATTAGGCCTTTTTTGGTCACATACTGTTATGCAATCTTTTCAGAACCTCTAGATAGAAAGCTGGGTTAGCAGTCTGACGTGATGGAATGAACTTCAAATGCACTATGATTAGACATTTTTGTCCTTTAGGGAAGTTGACAGACGTTCAGAACCAGGTTTGTCATCTTTTTTGAAATGAGAAAACCACGTGTACACTTGAGTTTTCCCCATAGTGCTGCCTTTGTAAGCTGTGTTAAACATCACAAGTTTCTGTGGCATTTTTTTTTCTGAGCAGGAAACAAAATTTCACAGTCACGTGCTGTGATATGGCTTAAATTGGCCATCATGAAAAATGAGATTCAAGCAACACTACTGTCATGAAAAAATCCATGGTGACCAGAGAACCTTCCCAGATGATGCCACTGGGTGCACTGACTCAGAGCGAGTTACTGGCTGCTTGTTTAGTGAGGGGCGAGGGTGGGGAGGGACGTGTACCACAAAAAAGCTCCACCCCCCTTGATTTTTGTTCCATTTTCTTTTTTTGGAGTACCCTCTTGTAGCTCTTGAGGTTCGGTTTGATGATAGGTAGAAGGCCATTTCTCTTTAACTGGCCACTCCTTGCATAGTAGGTTACATGGAAGTCTAATTCAAAATGACCAATACCAGTCCATTTCAACCCACCAGAGCCTAGGATATTGGCCTTTTTCCACTACATTCGATTTTTGATGACTTCCCATTTTGCAATTGATACTGTGTCTCTTACATGTTCAGAGCTTTAATGAGTATGTGCAGCCCGTCACATTTTGAGTCAGCCAGTGAAAGCCCTGCAGGTTTGGGACATTCATTTCATTAAGGGCAATTCCACTTTGAGGAAGAAGCCCCTTCCCAGATATCCTTGAAGTGCTCTTCTGGCACTATAGCAGGCAGTGCTTAGTAAGGTTATCAGTGGCTATTTCCTCAGAAGTGCATGGTCTATTCTTTCTTCATATTCCTTTCTTGGTTTGGAAGCTCTGCTGAAACCTGCCCACTGTGAGGAATACTGGTAATATTTGAAATACTGATGGGATAGTTTCCAGTATCATAGCAACACACAAGGCACCACAAGACCAGACACTAATGGATGAGTGATAGCTATCTGCATAGGAACTTCATAACAGGAGTGTGTGAAGAAAATCTGTACATAGACTTATACACACTCACACACACAAATCTTACAGGCTTGGAGGGGGACCTCTTACAGCACTGGTTCTCAACCTTCCTAATGGTATGGTCCTTTAATACAGTTCCTCATGATGTGGTGACCTTCCCAACCATCAAATTATGTTCATTGCTGCTTCATCACTGTCATTTTGCCACTGTTAGGAATCGGGCAACATCTGTGAAAGGATCCCTCCACCCCCAAAAGGGTCACGACCTGCAGCTTGAGAACCGCTGTCTTGAAGGCAGGCAATCTGTAACCACCTTCAGTTCTTCATAGTGGGAAAATGGGAGGCAGACCCGGTGACTCAGACAGGTGTTCCTGGCAGGCTGTAACATGTCTCTGGGGCACATGGTCCTCAAATTACTGCTCGGCATTTGTCAGGAAGAGCTGGAGTGTTTGGAAGTGGAAGGGGGCGTGGTGGGGTGGATTCTCAGTGCCTGAACCTGGCTTCTGTAGCTTAGTAACTCAGCCTCCGCCACAAACTTAGAGCCACGCTCCTCCCCAGGACGGTCCTGCAGAGACCTGGGCAGATGGGAGGAGGAAGTCAGTGGCCATGCACGCGCCTCTTCAGGGTCTGACACCCTTGTCCCTTCGCTGCGTGTGCCCCCAGCCACCCTCTCAGATGAACGGGGCTTCTCCTTGGGTTGCTTTTCCAGTGCCGTTGACCCTGGGCTGCCCTGCCCTCTGCTAAAATCAGGGCAGAGGGTCATGGGACATCTAAGTCAGTGCAGCTGAATGCAAACATACAAGCAAGAATGTATACCAAGAAACACAAAACAAATACATTGTAAAAGTTACAGTGGAGAGTAATGGGATTTTGGGGGTGGGGATGGGGAGAGGAGGGGAGGTGAAGCTCTGTGGAGAGTCCTCTGCAAGTCCCAAGACCCTTTGCTGGGACGGAGGCTGGAGGAGCGCAGCTCCGTGAAACTGCTCTTCACCCACACCTGCCCACAGCAGCTGCATGCCGTCTGTGCAGGAGTCGGAGGGGTTTAACAGCCAAGAGAAGGACGAGAAAGTGATCACAGCCACTCCGGGATGTCAGGGACTGGGCTGGGCCGCTCCCAGAGCCGGGGGTCCAACCGACACCGGCAGAAGAAGAAGGGACCCAGAAGGTTTGGCCGTGTCTACAGTTTGACATCAAATATGACAGAGATACAGAGGGCTACTCAGAGATGGTGTTTTCCAAGCATTCTTCTGACATAGAAGGAGTCATCACTGAACGCAACTAGTCAGCATGGCAGCATCTGTGCATGATGGTGGAGAATGAGCCCATCTTCTAGAAAGTTCTGAGTTGGCAAGAATGGATGGCACGGGGGCCATTCAACCCTCACACACAGGTGGCTGGGAGCCGGCGTTGATTTGATGGCAGAGAGCTTGCTTTGGATTAAGGTGTTGCTGGGGGACCACTGGTGTCCCTTGCAGAGGGTTCACACACGAGGCTGCTCAGGGAAAGCTTGGTGGTGTGAGTGCCCTGAGCGGCAGGTCAGAAGAAAGGCGTGGTGATCTGTTTCTGAAGAAACAGTCATTTCGTGCTCTATGGAGCCCCATTCTACCCAGACATGCCTGAGGTGGCATGAACCAATAGGCTCAGTATTGGCTGGGTGGGTTTGTAAATCCAGCCGGAAACATCCGCGTTCCCCATGCTCTGTCCCCAGGGTTTCCATGCCCAATGGGCACTGGAGGAGTTGACCTTTTCTCTGAAAATCCCACAGGGAACGGTTGTCTGGTGGTGACTCTTGTGTCCCCCTCAGCCTTTGTTGGCCCCCGTTCTACTGGGAGTATCTGAGTGCGCACACCCAAACCAAACCCTTCCAGTTGAGTCTGGTCCAGTTCATGCCACCCTGCAAGGGCAAAGCAGAACTGCCCCTGCATTCCCAGGACCTCCCTGCTGATGGACGCCAACTGCCTCATCTTTCTTCCGTGGGGTCCTTGCTGGGTTCGAACCATCGTCCTTCTGGTGGGTGAGCAGCTGAGTGCCTTGACAACCACACCACCAGGGGTCCTTTCTGGCTGTGCGTTCTCTTTGGGAACCCCTCCGAAACTAGGCGGGATCGCAGATGCCTCTCCCTGTTGGTGGTTTGCTTTTTAACACGGGACCGCACCTCTTCTGTCCCCGCAGCTCTGGGTCACGTGAGAGACTTAATGGTTGTTATTGAGAAAGAGTTTCTGTTTTCTTTCTACTCGCACCCAGAACTCAGAGGCTGGGATCGAGGGCTCCCTGAGTAGCAGTGATCCTTTCAGAAATAGAGTGTAGGGTTCTAGGGTCTAATCACCAGGTTCGAGTTCCAACGTCCTAGCGAGAAGGTCAGAGCCAAGAGAGATGGATGAGAAAAACAACAACAATAACAACAACAGCTTGTGCCATCGATGAGACGGGGCTGAAGGGACCAGGAAGAGCAGACGGCTCCCAGGATGATGGCATGGGGAGGGGGAGCTGAGTTAGGGCTGGGAGTAGATTTTGCAGAGGGGAGTTGAAGGAGATAAAGCAATTTACTTCACCAAAACCAACCGCGGAGAAGCCTGTGGAGCCCAGCACGGCTCTGAGACACGGAGATGACTGGGCTGGTTAACTATCAGTGCGAGGGAGTGGAAGGGGAAGATGTCTAGGACAGCCTGAAATGGGGGGTGGGGGTGGGGGGTGGGGGGCAGGCAAGGCAGCACCCTCTTCGGCTGATGCTCAGAGAATGTGGCTGCAGGCTTATGTGGCAGAACACCCCCAGAGCAGAGGAGGTCCTTGTGTGGCACCAGAGGGCTGAAGACCGGTAGGTCCCCCGTTTTGTTTTCATAGCTAGTCAGTGATGACACAGCAGGCACATCTCTCTTGTGAACCGAATTGTCACTAGAGTCCGGGGTGGTGAACATGCCTCTCTCCAAATCTCCCACCCCTCAAACACACACACCACTTGCAAATGCACGCCCCAAACAGCTCCTCTCCTGCCCCGGGCTGGCACTTTAGTCTCTCAGTCCTTTGAAACCAGGTTCTTCCAGCTCTGTGTGCATGTGTGCATGTTTGTGTGTGTGTGTGTGTGTGTATGTGTGTGTGTGTGTTAGTGAGGAGAGGAGTCGTGCATAGTCCATATTCTGACATTCACCGCATGAACGACCATTGTGCACGACCCCACAGTTAGCAGCCACTCCTGCACTGAATGGGTCTCACACCACGGCACTCTGTCTTGGTGACAGACAAGTCATTTTCAGAGTGGAAAATTAAATGAAATCTCGCCTGTTCTTCCCCCCACTGTTTGTCTTGAGGTTTCGGGTGGAATCCACACTGGTGGTGACAGCTGGGTAACCCCCAGAAGTGCCCTTTGCAGATAACAGCTCTTGGGGCCCCTCCACCCACGCCATGGGGAAATTGTTCCCCACTGTGTGGGAGGGTTTTTTTTTTCTCTCTCTCTCTTTCTTTTTCTACACGACTGAGATGTTTTTCCTGCCTGTCGCAGTGCAACGGCCTGACGAAGCTGGTCTCCTCCCAGCGGGTGCCCCTGGGCAGAGATGAAAGAGGGCATGGGCCCAGAAGCAAGCATGCCACCTTCCGCTCTTGCGTCTTGCATGGAACGGTGAGACCACGTGAGGCGGCCGGGTGGCATGTTTGCACGTGGCGCTCAGGCCCGCGTTTCTAAGAAAAGCTTGTGAAAGCAGGAGGTGAGAGCAGCTAGCTGGCCCTGGACGGAATAATTTCTGTTGTTTTGGTTTTTTTTCTTCTGTTTTGGCGGTGGTGGTGGGGTGTGTGTGTGTGTGTGTCGTCTTTTTTTAAGAAAGGAGGAAGGAAGCAGATTTTCCATTTGGCTTTCTCATAGTTAAAGTGGAAGGCTATGCCGGTTTGACTTTTAGACAGACTTTAAAGATGGCTTTTTCTACTAAGACTTCTACTGGCTTCTCAGAGATGCTGGGAAAGGCCAAATTTGGCACCTGTTCTGGCCTGTTCCCTAAACTAAATATTGGTTTCTAGACCACCAAACCCCAGTGTGGCCTCTGGGTCAGTTTCATGGGCCTAGAGGTGTCCTCCACGGGACTTCCAATGGCGCTTTATTGGGAGAAGATTATCAGGTTTTGTAAAGATGCACTGAGCAGGCCCCAGCTGCTAGCCCTGGGGCTGGTAGCAGAGTACCACCCAGGTACCACCACGCCCCTAAAAAGGCTTTGGGGGCTCTCCCCAAGAGAGACCCAGAGAACCTTCAGGGGACCAGTCCCAGAGCAATACGTTGCAATGCAGCATGACCTGGAGTCTTGATAGCACATACCTGTGCTGCCAACACTGGCTGGTGACTAGCTAATCATCCGGAAGCCTGTCTGTGTACTCGTTTTGAATGGCTGCAGGTGGCCCAGTGAGAACGGAGGGGTCGTGGACTCTTGCGTCCTGATTCAGCTTAGAAGCCGAGTTTGAAGGGCACCGGAGGATCAGAATGTTTATTGAGTGGAAGAGGCGGCGTCAATGAGAAAATAAAATCGTCATCCCAAAATACCGAGGGAGGAAGAGACAGGAGGGCGGATCAGGCACACTAGATTTTGATTTCAAGGACTGGCTAATACGTAGTGACTCCTATTTGGAGCAGAGTTTGATCTTGTGGAGACAGCTGGGGGCTACTGTTGTTCTCCAAATGTTGTAAAAATAAATGGAGATGTCTTTCTGTCTCCCCCTCTGCTCTTGTTGAATAGCTCTTTCTGTCATGTGGGCTTTCTGGCCAGTGGTCCCATCTGTCTCATGTTCAAACTTCCCAGTGAACCTTACTTTGACCAGACTCGCACACAAATCAATTGACCTCCATGGCATAGCTTAGAAAAGAAGTCCTTTTTGGGGAAAGATTACTGAAAAAAAAATCACATTAACCCAAAACAGGAGTCCTGATGCTGCAGTGGTAGGGAAGGCCTGACTGCTAACCAGAAGGTTAGCAGTTTGAGCCCACCAACCAGTCCATGGGAGAAAGAGGTGACAGTCCACTTCCCTGAGGAGTCACAGCCTGGGAGCTCTGTGCCACGGGTCTGCCCTACAGGGTCACCAAGACTCAGGGTCAACTCGCTGTTAAGAAAATGTTGTCCCTGCAGCAGCGGTTCTCAACCTGTGGGTCTTGACCCCTTTCCCAGGGGTCACCCAATTCATCACAGTAGCAAAATGACAGTTATGAAAAAGTAAAAAAAAAAAAAGTTGATGATGGGGGGGGCTTGTCACGACAACATGAGAAAGTGTATGAAAGGGTCAAGGCATTAGGAAGGTGGAGAACTGCTGTCCCGGAGGGTAGCATTGACTATTTCTGTCATGTCCAAGTTAGGTCCTTCAACTTAGTGACATCCTGGAGGCTTTGGCATGTTGTGGACATCTCTGGGTCGCAGCAGGCATGGCACTGCGAGTTTGCTGGGTGGGTGGACCCTGATCTGTAAGGGCCAAGGGGGTTAGGAAGTAGACGGATGGATCTTCTGGCACCCGACCTTCTCTTTAGGGAGGCTCAGCCTCACCCTCACGGCTGCTTCCTCTGCCACAGCTGCTCATTGTGTCTTCTGCATCCTCTCACAGGCCGACCTCCACACTGCCTGCCACCCAGGGGCTCATTCCCAAACATAGACTTGATGGTGCCCCTCCCACCGAGCTTTCCCAGTCGAGGAACGAAGCCCAGACTCTCCTGTGGGGCTCACCGTACTCCTGACCCCTC
>PVJH01017253.1:0-48298 GCA_004026705.1 Nesogale talazaci | reverse complement strand
TACACCAACCACTGTGTCCCTTAACCCACATATCTGTTCTTTTTCCCCCTTGAGGAGGATTATACATCCATAATTGCTAGCAGTTCGCCAATGGAATTGTTACTCCCATTATTATTTTGCAGAGGTTTATATATCCTGGATTCCGTGTGTGGACAGCTCTTATCTGTACCAATGTCCAATGTACATTCTCAGGTAAAGCAGAATTTGTGAGGTAGAACTGGGGTCATGATAATGGGGGGAGGAAGTATTAAAGAACTAGAGGAACATTATGTTTCCTTGGTGCTATGCTGCACCCTGAATGAATGATTCTTTCTGTGTGTCTCTTCTGTGAGGGAATGTCCAATTATCAACAGATGGGTTTAGGTCTCCATGCTGACTCTGCTCCTTCACATCGACACAATTGATAATTGTTTGCTTTTGGTCTTCTGATACCTGATCTCACTGACACCTCTTGCTCATACAAGCTGGTGTGCTTCTTCCATATGAACTTTGTTGCTTCTGAGCTAGATGGATGCTTGTTTATCTTCAAGCCTTTAAGATCCCAGGCATTAGCTCTTTTAGCATCTGGGGACCATCAGCTTTCTTTACCCCATTTGCTTATGCAGTCATTTTATCTTCAGTGATAGATCATGTTGGCAAGGTGAGTATCACATAGTGCCAGTTATTAGAAGAAAGTGTTCTTTTGTTGTGGGAAGACTTGAGTAGAGGCCCAACTGATGCCTTAATATTTTAACACATAAATATATGCATGTAGACCAATACCCCTATCATTATATGTTAATATATTTACATATATACATGTCTATGTGTGTTTTACTGCTCTATATAACTTTCATCTCATAGTTCTTTCCTCTATTTATTTTACTCTCCTCCTGCCCCACTATCATGCTCACCTTTAATTCAACTCTCAATAATTACTCTTGCTACGTTACAGTTAGTCAAACATCACCAGGAACTCTGCCTCATCCTCTTCATCAATGTTTCAGATGCCTTGCTTCCCATTGTCCCTGAGTTGGTTGGCTCCCCACTCCCTTTTCCCCTGACTCCTACTCACTCATGCCCCCCTAGATCCATTGTTTCCATTGCTTTTTCTTAAGGGTTGTTTATCTTGCCTATCACATATGCCTATGAACAGTTAGTTCCTGTCTATCAGCAGACTTTTATGATTGTCCCTTAATCAGGTCTAGTGAGGTGCCAAGTACCATGCAGCCCCCCCCCCCCATGAGAAGTCTATTTTCCGGATTCTTGAGAGACTTCTTGAATTGCTACCATTTTCGCTCTCCTGTGCTCCCTTTGTAGTTCACCCCACTGTGGAGGTGTCAGACCAGACATGCATCCTGCTCTGCAACTCCAGTGTTGTTCCCTGTAGCACTGTTGGCCAGTGAGGGGATGTTATGTTTCGTGCTGGGGCCATCCCAATGATCCTCTCTGTACATTGGCAAGAATGTTGTCCATGAGACTTGGTGAGGTTCCCCCCACTCCCTCTTAGCTTGCTCTTGTATGGACATGACAAACCAGCAACTCTCCCAGTCTAGACTTCAGTACATTTTTTGGGGGGGTTGGGGGCTGTATAGCTCAGATTGGGGCAGGTCCCATAACCTTCTCTGTTAATGAGCTGCTCAGGGCAAGTATGTTGCCCTCAAGACTTGGTGCACTGGAATCAGGTCTGCTCTCTCGCGCTGTCTCCCTTTCCTGTGGAGACACAAATAATACCGTCTTCCTGGATGGATTGCTGTCCTGCTCCCCAGTGTCATCATCATCATCTCTCTCTTTCCCTTCTTTTTATTGGGATGCCACATGCCTCATTGGGTTCAGTGAGACTGCTGCTTGAGTTCCTGGCGCTCACCCGGTAAATCATGAATCAAGTTCCTCTTCCTCTGTACCCACTGTGTTGACTGTTTCTTGACTCCGGTTGCACTTGTCTTTTGGTGCTTGGCTAACTTAGCTTAGCATCGTTTTCTCCAGCTCTTCCCACGAGGCAATATACTTCATCTGTTCATCACTTCCTTTTTAGGGGTGTGTGGTACTCTGCTGTGTGTATATACCAGAGTTTTTAAAATCCATTCGTTGATCGATGGAAATTTGGGTTGTTTCCAATTTTTGTGATTGGGAGCTGCACTGCAATAAACATTGGAACGCAGATGACTGGCCGTGCTCTGTTGCTTACACCTGGGTATTTGCCCAGTAGGATTGCTGGGGCTTAAGGTAACTCGATTTCCATTTGCTTTCGGCATGGTCAGATCGCTTTTCACAGTGGCTGTCCATACCTCCAAGACCACCAGCAGTGCATGCGAGTTCCTGTCAAACCACAGCCCCTCCAACATTGTTTGCTTTCTGATTTTTTGAACTGGACTATCTTCAAGGATGTTAAGTGATGTCTCATAATTGTTTTAATTTGCATTTCTCAGATGGCTAACGATTGGAGCATTTTCTCATATGCTTATTGGTCATTCGGGTCTTCTCCCTAGTGAAATTTCTGTCTTTTCCCAGCTCCTCAGTGGACTATTTCTTCCCTATTGCAGGATAGCAGAGCATTGTAGATTTTAGTAATAAGCCCTCTCTGTCTGATGTGTCATTGACATCTTTACTGTGTTGCGTCTTCAGTCCACAAGCAGGGGATGTTCTTCCACTTGTAAAGGTCACATTTGGTTTCTTGTAGTAATGTTCTGTAGTTGTCCTCGTACAGAGCTGTTTGTTAGGTTAGGTTTGCTTTGTTTTGTTAGGTGAGTCCCTAGATAGTTTAGTTTGTGCTTGGCTATTGCGAACGGTACTACTTTCTTGATATTCTTTCCCATAATCTTGTCCAATGTATATAGGAATCCTATAGATGCTTTTGCTGATCTTGTATCCTGCACTCTACCATGTTCCTCTTCCAGCACTCCTATTGTGGAATTGGGCATGCGGGGATTCCCTATATAGAATCATGTCATCCGCAAATAAGAATAATTTCCCCTTTTGTTCCACCGGAGGGATAATGGGAGCTCTGGCTGGTGTAAATGGTTCAGTGCTTGACTACTAACCTGAAGGTGGTCAATTGGAATGGCCACAAAAATGCTTTGGAAGATAGCCGCGAGCTACCTTTTGAAATCAACTGCATGACAACTAACAACCAAGGAATATAGCACTTCAGAGCTGCACTCCAGAGTTGATAGTTCCCGTTCCTTCACATTCTTAGCACCGATTTCATTACCATACATTTTAATGTTTGACAACTGGGAGGTATGAACTAGTACTTCATTGTTGTTTCCACTTGCCTTTCTTTGATATTTAAGCATCCTCTCATTTGTTTATCCATCACTGGGAGTTTCTTTCTCTGGGAAGCCTAAGAGTTTCTTCTCCTTGAGAACTTGAATGTTGCTAAACATCACAAGTGTATGAAAGCCTCTGGTGGGAGATGGCAATTGGCTCCCTGGCCTATTTAATGAATTTCAAATCCCTCTTTTCCAGTACTGACCACCAGATGGTAGCACTGTTCCACAGATCTCCCATCCTGCTTTATCGGGAACTTGTTTTCCCTCTGATGCAAGATGGTGGGTCTTAATCATGTCCGGGAATTCTAACTGCATTTCGGCACATTTGCTTAAACAACTTGTAAAAATTAAAATACATTTGGGTAGACTTGTGGTAGTTACACAATGTCGTGTCAGCTTGAGGCTATTAAGAGTGAAGGGGGTGAATCTAGCCTGTCAGTCAATCAGTTCAGAGCTTGATGCTGACTCCTTGGGAGCATGGGCTTCTCATGAGGATTCTGGTAACCTCCCTCACTTTCTCTGCTTCACCTTCCTTTTGAGGAGCCACACCCAGAGATTTGAAGGAGCAACCTGGAGACTATCCCCACGCTGAGATGCTTCCACCGTCACTGGGTCCATAGGGCTTTGCACCCACTGGCCTTTGATCTTCCTGCATTCCACATCATTGCAAGTGCTGTGTGAGTCTGAGAGGAATTTACGGACGAGTATCAGACATGTGGGCTACTATCAGACTAATTGACTTGCTCTTCACTTGGCTGTGATGTTCCCTCAATATACAATTGCTCTTTGATATGAAGCACTTTCTTATACACATCTGTGTGTTTCTGAATTTGTTTCTCTAGTCAACTAGGTATAAAAGAATTATCTCTTTATTTTAGCACAAATTAAAATGCAAATTAAGCTCAAATTTTAAAATGTAAGTAAACATTAGATAACTGCTTTTTAGTATGCAAATCTTAATGTTGGTATTATGTTATTGCCCTTGACTCAATTCCAACTCTTGGTGACATTAAATTTAACAAAATTTGAAGGTAGGCATCTTTTAAAATATTAATTGAGTACCAGCAGCTGTGCTGAAAATTTTTCCTGTATTGCCATTTAATTCTTTCATACTTGTGTAAGGTATGCATGCTACCTTAATCTATCAAATAGGGCTAACCGAATTGTAGGGAGGGCAAATAACTTGCCCATTAACTATCAGAGCCTTAATCTTCCTACACAGGAGGGGTCTAAGGATGAGGTCCTGCACAATTATGCTACTCCAGTTCTCAATGTATACAATTCTTCAGTCTACCCATATCCATATCTCCTAGGCAGTCTTTGTTTCAGGATAAGAATGGACCTTGCACTAGCAAGGGGAATCTATTCTAAAACTGTCTCCCGGTGATGAAGACACAGCTGCTTATTTCAGAGGTCAGCTATATCATTTAGCAATAAGCTTTCTTTCTTTTAATTATCCTTCTTTCAAAGTCAGTTCCTAAAATAATGACCCCAAATTTATTTCATTCAATTTCTTGGCCAATTTTCTCTGAATTTTTATTGTAGCCAACAAGAAGATACTTGCTAGCGAGTGCTGCCTGTGTCAGTACATCTTCCAGCCTAGTCCTCCTCCCCAGAAGATTACCCCACAGCTCCATTTTTCTTCTTTTGCTGAGGCTGGGTGGTCAATTTACAATCATCGTGGCTAATTTTTCATTAATGATTGAGCTTCTGTTAGAAACTTACTCATAATGCTGTAGTGACGTGGAGTCACACTATTTCCCACAGCAGAACTGAAATTTAGCATGACAGAAATTTCTTGGATATCACTGCAAATGTTCTTGACCCCACCTCTTGTTCCAGCTACGGTGAAGACAGCCAGTCCCAAAAGGCTTCCAACAGCTTCACACAAGGACATCCAGATAGCCCTTGACCTTCAGCTCACATCGAGTTCTTACAGTTTTCTTTCCCAGGGCTTTTATAATCTTGTTGCTGGTAGTTACCACTGAATCAGCTCCTGTTTATGGTATCCCATGTACAAGGGAAAAACACTTTGATAAGTCTTTTGCAATTTTCATGTTTGTTTGATGTGCTCCAGGGCATGTTGGGGATACTGTGCATTTTGATTGCTTTCCGATATAGGGGATTCATCTTCCAGCATTGCATTAGACACTAATTTGTTGTGATCTATGGGACTTTTATTGGCTAAGTTTTGGAAGTGGATTTCCAGGCTTGTCTTCTTATTTTGTCTGAGTTTGAAAACCCCACTGAAATCTTTTCACTATGTTTACCCTGCTGACATTTGAAATGCCAGTAGCATAGCTTCCAGTATTACAGAACAGTAAATAGTAATACAGGCTGAAGGATGGAAGGCAATACTTGTATGTACAAGGAAATTAATACCAAATTTCACCAATGGAGGTTTGCTTTTCATTCATTAATTAATTAGCACATTGAGTGTTTCTCCAGTCAGATATTTCTCAGATATATTTCATGAGACTCCTCAAAAGATCTTGGAGTTCAGATACCCATAATACTGGCAAACTTTGTAATGCATTCTGGAATGAAATTACCATTGTCTCATCTCTGGTCTCCCACTCTTGCTTCCCAATCAAAAAAAAAATCAAACATACTGCTATAAAGTCGATTGTGTCTCTTAGTGATGCTACAGGACAGGACAGAACTCTCTCCAATGTTTCTAAGGCCGTCACTGTTTTCAAGAGCAAGTAGACCCATCTTGCTCCCTGCTTCCTCATGTTATTATTAGGTGTGATCAAGTTGGTTTTCACCCATAACAACGACTCAGTGCGCAACAGAACAAAACACTGCCTGGTCTATGCTTGAGCCCACAGCTGCTGCCATGATGCCAATCCATCTCTTTGAGGACTTCCTCTTTTCCACTGCACCTCGCTTTACCAGGCATAATGTACTTTCTCAAGGAGTGGTCTCTCTTGATAACATGTCTAAAGTATGTAAGATTAGCCAGTCTTGCTTCTAAGGTGTACTCTGACTGTACTTCCTCCATGACAGGCTGGTTTGCCCTTTTGGAAGTTCCTGGTACTTTAAATATTTTTCTCCAGCACCACAATCCAAGTGCATCGATTTTTCTTCAGTCTCCTTTACTCAATGTGCAACTTTCACAAGCATATGAGGCAATTGATAATATCATGGCTTGGATCAGTCCCAGCTTATTCTTTAAAATGGCATCCTTGCTTTTCAACATTCCAAAGAGATCATGTGCAGCGGATTTCCTAATGAAACTTGTCTTTTGACCTCTTGACTGCTGATTCCATGAGTATTGATCATGGATCAAAGTATGATGACATACTTGATAACTTCCATACTTTCTCCATTCATCATGATGCTTCCTATCAGTATAGTTGTAAGGATTTGACCTTTTAAATATTGAGTTGTAATCTGTACAGAAGGCTGTATTCCTTGATCCTGGTCAGTTCTTCTTCAATTTCAGCAAGCAAGACTGTGTCATCTGTCAACCGCAGGTTGATTATAAATCTCCCTCTATCCCAGATGCCATATTCTTCATATAACCCAGCATCTCTGATGATTTGGTTAGCATACAGATTGAATGAGTATGATGAGAGAATTCAGCCCTGCCCCACCCCTCTCCTGGTTTTAAACCATACCACTTCCTCTTTTTCTCTTAGCCCAACTACATCTAGAGTCATGTACAAGGTCGGCATGAGCACATTAAAGTGTTTTGGAATTCACATTCTTCCCAAGGATATCCATAGCTTTTTATGATCCACACAGTCAAGTATCTTGACAAAGTCAGCAAAGCACAAATCAGCATTTTGCTGATATTCTCTGCTTTGCACCAAGATTCATGTGATCTCAGCAATGATAGCCTTTGTTTCACATCTTCTTCCGAATCCGCCCTGAATCTCTGGCAAGCTCCCTGTCCATGTATTGCTACAGTCACTGTTGGATGATCTTCATCAAAATTGTACTTGCATGTCCTATCAGTGACAGAGCTTGAGCATTCAGTTGGGTCAGCTTTCTTTGGAGTGCCTACAAACATAAATATCTTCCAGTCAGTTGACTAAGTAGCTGTCTTCACTCATAATGCCTCCAAATAAATTGTTGCCAGGAGTCATGTCTAATTCCACTAAAAATACATCTATAGTGAACAATATAGGTTTATTTAGCTAGATGATGCAAGAGAGGACATATTCTAGAGACCTCATGGGGCATCTCTCTAAGAGTACATCAGGAGAGGCTTTTCAGATGACGGTTTTATGCTGGATTATTTAATAGAGGACAATTATGGTTTGAATGTCGGAAATCGGGAACTGTTTAGTTGTTGGTTATTTCAATAATTTTTATCTAGGGGACAAGAGAGGGTGGAAATAGAGTGGTAACTGATATAAAGCACTTGGGTCAGTCAGAAAAGGTGTCACTTGGCATTTGTGTACCTATGGTTGCAGAGTTGCCACATTCCTGTCTTATTCTAAACATGGTCATAGGGCACTTGTCTGCGCATCATTTATTTTCTGTGACCATCATTTACATTCCTTTGGGAACATCATAGTACAGCATAGGTGGCTTTTCACTTTCTCATTACATCGAAGCCTTCACCTAGGTTCCTTACATTCTTCATGAGGACCAGGAGAGAGAATACTTTCTGAGAAATATTCACCCATTCACTCCTAGTTTCTGGTGATTGCCAGCACCCTTGGCATTCCTTGATTTAAACAACATAATTCCACGTGCTGCACCTGCCTTTTCTGGAATTCTCGCTGTGTGTCTCCCAACTATTCTCTTCTTATGAGGACAACAGTCATATTAAAGTGGGGTCTACTCAAGTTCACTATTTAAAATAGCTATATTCACTGATCCTGGAGGTTAGGACTTGAGCATATATTTGGAGAGGGATGTAAATCAACCCATAGTAGCATCTGCTTCTCGGTATTTAGTTTAGAAATCACTTAAACCATAGACCCTCACTGAATTCCTTCAGTCAGAGCGAGGATAAGCAGATCCAGGTGCAGCCTTAAAATTCTGTATCATTTTCCCTACTAATGCCTCTCACATTGTATTGCAATTTCATCTCTAGTCGCATCGCAGGCGAGATAAAGATTTGGAGGACTGTCTTTCTATTCCAAATGAATTAGAAATTCATGCAAACAAAAACTCATGTAAATATACCTTTAATTATCCCAGGTACTAGATACTTATCTAGGTCCCTGAGTATAAATAAGACTGTTTGGTGAGGAATCTTAGAATTAATAGAAACTTCAAAGTAAAAATTTAGACCAAAGTCCAAATTTCTTACACTGACAATTATGACTATCTGTACATGCGCACAAATTATATTGCATAGGGAAATCCTTCCACACTTTCTTTGTCCCAAAGCTAAGTCTACTCCCTATGAATAAATTCTTACTTACATGGTCCTACTTGCTATGCACTCAGAATAGACTACCCTCATCATAACATAATAGTATCTGATCAGGTCTACTAATAAGCAAACACTAAATGAGTTCAGAATATAAAATGTTCACTAAGAAATAATGCCCATGAAAGGTAAGTGCAAAGAAAAGAAAGAAAGAAGGAAGCACAACAAGGAAGAGAGGTTCAGAAAGCAAGGCTGAGGTGCCGAAGTCTGTCGAATGCAATGGAGGTCACTGGGTCCCACCGTGGGCAGAAGCCAGGTCATGATCCCTCATCAGATGGAGGTTAACCCTGGAGCAAATGCTGCAATGGATCGCAAAGATGGAGACTGTCAGCTAGCTGTATTCCTTGCCTCTTGAAGGGAGATTCCACCCATGGAGGAGAAGGAGGAGAAACTCTGAGAAACAGCTTCCTTCTTAGGATAAGCAAATTGCATTAGATTAACAGAGTCATGCAGACAGAATCTGAACCTGTCGATTGGCTAATTGCCCTGTTCCTGAAGGAAGTTCCCTCTTTCTTGAAAGAACCCAACAGCAGCTTTGTTTTTCAAGGTCAGACTCAACTTTTGCTCTTTTAATATTCAAGATGTGCTCTTGGTGTGTTTTCCCACCACCTTCCTCCAACTCGCAAGTCAGAGGGAGAGCCATGCTCATCGCTAGGCAGAAACTAAATGAATAAAGATAAAGGACAAAAGCTCCTGCCGTGCTAGACTCCTATTTAGGGAAATATATTGTGGACATATAATATTCCTCAATAATGAGAAGAATCATTTGTTTCCTCCACTCTTGGATGGTTATTATTTAGCTGAGAATGAGAAAGTAAAATAGGTCAAAAGGACATAATCTGCAGCTCCGCACATGGTGATAAAAATAATATGCTTTGGGTTTTTATAATCATCTTTGGTAGCTACTGACTCATTAAGTATGATATGCCCTACAGGTTGTCCTTAGTGACACTGAACCAGAAGTTATAGCGCCGTGCTTAAGTGTTTCACAATTACCTTTCTCGGGATGTTAATTATCAACTTGGATTTCTCTCCTGGTTGACTCAGTGGGCTATAATATCCCTGATGGTAAATATCCATGGCAGAACTGTGAAGCAATCATCTTCATAAAGAGAGACTGGCTCACGAAGGTAGAAATGGTCCTATAAATACTAATGAATGACAGGTCTCCGGGAGACACTCCCTCCAGCTAAGAGAAACCATTTGGCATAGTCAGCACAATCTGCTTTCCTGCACTAGAATGATACAGCTTTACCAGTGCTGACATATCTGTAGGAAAATAATGTCTTGTGAACAATTTTCCTTGGAATTCTAGGGGGTTTTATTGCTATTTTATTCATTTTGTTTGACAGTTCATTTGGGAAGCAGGTGTGAGATGGTGTTAAGAGAGTGCAAGCAATTTATTGAGGGGTGAATACCTATGAAAAGTGAAGCAGACAGGGAGCAGAATTGAGAAGGGCAAGGATTTAGACCACGATATTGTTCTGACATGTGAGGAAAGAAGGAAGGAGGCAAGACTGGACAAAAGAGCTTCAAACTGTGTGGAAAATATGACAGTCTTAGCCAACACAGTGGGACGTTCCCGGGTAAAAATAGCCCGTTAGTGGAATTTCACGTTGGGCAGAAATGTCCGGGCTCAATAGAGTTGCCCTGCTCCCAGGAAGAGTAGCCTTGGCTCAAAAGTGCAACACTCTCAACAAACTGTATTTCTCCTATAATATCTCTTAGTCCAACTGTAGCCCTCACCACCATAAATACTACAGTTAATCGCTGGAGGTTAGGATGGAAAAATAAAAGAAGGCTGCTAACCCAGAAATGAAGGCTACCTCACCTGCAGTCTGGTGTAGTGCCATCTTTTTGTGAGTACCAAATGTATTCATTTTAGGATTATCTTTGGGGATGACATATTGAACACACATTGGACTGTGATCTACAAAACCATGAACAGCTCCTCAAGAGAAAAACTAGACTTTTTATTCCCATAAACAATTTTCGTCTCGGAAACCCACAGGGATCCCTTTGGGTCAGCATTGACTTCATGGCCATGAGAGTAAATGCCACAGTTTTATCGATTCAGGTTTGAAAGATAAGGCAGAGGAGGAAAATGAAGGCCCAGGCCTTTCTCTTTTTTCAACTTAGTGCTGTAGGATCATTGGCGATTCCACCACATTTATAGTTGGGGGATCATTGACAAATAGTTTCTTAAGCTTTCAGAGTCTTGATTTTGTTGTATGTGAAATAGGGATATCTAGATTGATACATCATTGTGAGGATCGAATAACATTTTATAAATTTAAGTGTTGTTTGCAAAGTACATAAAATAAATTTTAGTGCAACATTTTTTTCTTTTAGGAGAAAACGGACCTTTAAGTTAAGATCAATTATAATAATTAAGACCAGTTTGGGGGCTGAGTATCTAAGAAGAGAAATGCCTGATTATGACCCGTCCCGTAGGTCATCAACGTGGTGTCCCGGTTCGGAGACCTGGAAATGAAGATGGGTAGGGGACGCAGAGGATGGAGACAAGACAAGAGTCTGATCAAGTCTTGTTTATTCAAAGAAAAGGCTCAAGTTATATAGGGTGTAGTGGGAGGGGGATTACACAGGTTAAGGAGATATCTGTTCATCTATTACTGCTGACTAAGTCAGGGTCAGCATGCCCTGCAGGGTCCTAAATAAGCCTAAAAGTCCTTGGTATTTACAGCCAGTTCGGAATGCAAACACCACCTAATCAGAACAAATAGCGCCTGTGGTGGCAGAGTGAAAATTTACAGAGCTCAGGCAATAAAGATTGAGACAATGGCCAGGCCTTAATGACTCCAGACAGGCAAAGTTAATGGCCGGGCCTCATGGCTCCAGTCAGGCAAAGTTATGGCTGGGCCTGTCGGCCCCGGACATGATTATTTTAAGGTTTATTAAAATGAGTTATAGTAATCAGCATTCTCATGTTGTTGTTTTTCACAAGTAACCCAAAATTAGATGACTCCAAGACAGAAATCTGTTGGCTTATGTTGCCAATATGCAAGAAACCCAGAGATATTAGTGGGTTCTAGGATAACAGAAGTGAATGCCACAGAGTCATTATTGCTCTTCAATTTCCTTCCCTGTTTCTCTCTTTGAATCTGCTTTATTCTACCAGGCTTTGTCCTCAAGGTAAACAGGAAGAACCACATTGCTACTTTGAAGCTAGTGTATGAGATAGCTGGTGCTGCTACTGAATAATTTTGTAATTTCAATTTAGAAGACTTTGCTATAAAAACTCCACAACAAGATTAAGTAAAGTGCAAGGGGAGGGGGGAGATCATTTAATCAAGATAAGAACCACTTTTTTCAAGGTCAATTTCTCCAATACAGAGATCTTCATTCCACCAGACAATCTTCTTTTGCTTTTTCCATTCTAACCTCTAACAATTAATGGTAGAATTCATGGTGTTGAAGTATTGACTTCCCTGGGCACCTCTAGCCTGCCCCTTCTGACTGGGTAAGTCAGCTTCAGCAGCCCGCAGGAACAGGGTTGCAGGTGTCCGCAGTTGGTAGGTTATGGCATGTTTTTGTCTTCTTTTAGTGGAAAGACTTGGACTCACGTCTCTGGTGATGCCTTAGGTCGAGCTCCTCCAGAAGCAGACCCTGAGAAAAGACTTTTTTGTAAAAGTACAGAGATTGAGAAGTGACGCCAATAATCACAGGTAGTAAAATGGAGACACACGATACAGATTGAATGAAAGCTAATCAAGCACACATTAATGAACAACTTTTTGACCCGTGATGACTTAAGACTCAGGCTGGTCAGAGATGTCTGGAAGGTGCTGTCCTACATTTAATGGAAAAGGGGTTAGAATATTTATCCTAAAAATGTAGTCAATCATTGGTCAAGGATTACTTCTGTAACATTGACTCCGCTGGGCACTTTTAGTCTCCCACTACAGGCTGAATAACCGGGCTCCAGAAGCCGGAACAAATCTTCTAGAAAGGTACAGGTCCCATCAATTGGAAACTGTTGGGTCTGTATTGTACCAGATTAGTAACCATATTAATTATCTATTGTTAAATAACAATAGTAACTCACTGCACACTGTCATCCAGTCAATTTTTTTTTACTTAAAAAAATTTTCCTAACCCTAACCCTAACCCTAATCTCATCCAGTCGATTTTGACTCATAGCGATCCAGTAGGATAAGGGACCACTGCCCCTTTGGCTTTCCCAGCCTCATCTTTTCTACAGCAGAGCACCTGGTGCTTTCAAACTACTGACCTATATCTTACCAATGGACCCCACCCTACTACCAAGGTTCCTCCCAATATTGAATTACTCCCAATTTTGTGAGATGAGGAATGTTTATTGTTTCTAAATGATCTTTTTTTCTGTGGATCAGAAAATGAGGTGAATCGGGTGGTTCTAGCTCCGGATTTCTCCTGAGGTTGCAGTTAAGATGTCCACCAGACTGCAGTGATAGTGAGGCTTGACTGAGGCTGGAAGATCTGCTTTTAAGATAGTCCGCTTGCTGGCTGTTGGCAAGAGCCATGTCCTTGCCACGTGTGCCCCTCCTCAGACCTATATAGCAATTGACTTCATTAGAGTGAATGACTTAAGAAGAAAGCAATGGAGACCTTACAATGCCTTTTTTGACTTAGTTTGGGCAGCCACTCACATTAACTTCTACCATTTTATATTTTCTACAGAAGTTAATCGGGAATTCCAATGCACACTGAAAAGGAAGGTTATCAGTCTCCATCTTTTAAAGGAAGGTATACCAAAGAATGTGTAGGCATATTTTAAGCCATCATAGTATGAAAAAATATGGCCGAGGACCCACAGTGTCTACTAGGAGTAGGACTATAATCTGTGCTGAATCATTCATTTTGATGCTTAGAGTTCCTTGTTTAAGAAAATAAGGAGAAATTATTCTATCAACTGTTTTTAAACACTCACTGCAACCCTTCCAACTGGAGAAAGAAGAGGTTTTCTTCTCTTATAAATATTTACAGCAGCAGAAGGCCACAGGACAGTTTCTCATCTGTCCTATAGGACTGCTATCAGCTGATATAAACTCCATGGCAATGCGTCTGAGTTTGGTCCTTCCTTCCCAATCCCATATGCCTTCTCCCCACCTCTATATTTCACACTCTGTGAAAAGTCCATTTTTTAATCTCATGCACCTCAAACAAATGACTGATGTGTGTCAGAAGGTGCCCGGGTGGATCGATGCTGAAGCACCTGGATGCTAACCAGTGGATTGGCAACTTGAACCCAGCCAGTGGCTCTGCAGAAGGAAGACCTACATCTCTACTCCCATAGAGGTTCCAGACTGGAAAACTCTGTAACACCAAACATAGACTCACTATCACTGGGTTGATTTCCACTAGTCTGTCACTGTGAATTGGAAGCTGTTTAAACGGCATCGAATAATATCAACAGTAACTATAACAGCTCCTATGTCAGGGTCCTTCTCCAAAAGAGCAGATCTTTCTCCACCACTCCAGAAGGCATCATCTCCTTATCATTTAAAGATTACAATGCTGA
This sequence comes from Nesogale talazaci, assembly GCA_004026705.1. NCBI lineage: Eukaryota > Metazoa > Chordata > Mammalia > Afrosoricida > Tenrecidae > Nesogale > Nesogale talazaci. Next base: position 34,131 of record PVJH01017253.1, on the reverse strand, counting down.
GTAACTTGGTGGCACATTACCGCTCCATATTCTTTTGCTCATACACTCTGGGGTTGCATATGTAGTCTAAGTACTAGTTCTTTATCTCAAAGGACATTAGGGACCTGGCCCTTTTCTATGTATGCACATATATACTTACGCTTAATATTATACTAACTATACTGACCTTTTTCATTACTTATTGCTTTGGTTGTCTCTCCAACATCGACCTATTGAGATCCTATCTTCCTTTTAAGTGTTATACAAAACAAAAAACAAAAAATTTGACAAAGTCAGAACTTCTGTAGGACAGGGACCCATCAGAAAAAGAAAACAAATACTTTGCACTAAAACAAGAGAGAGAAGACTATACCCTGGAGAAACACAGGGCAGTTCCATTGACTTCTGACTCTCACAAGGTTCCATGTATATTGTTCTGTGAACTCTGAAAATACAATACATTTAGGAGAGAGGGTGGACACTACTGAACTCTACCCTTGGTGGATCCTAACGAGGAATAGGAGTGCAGGTGATTTATTTGGGAGGTAAAGCAGGAGAGCTGGAAGACTCAACATAAGTATATGCAATAGAGTTCCTTTCGGTAACAGGATCTTGAGTTCATTAGGGCCCCTGACAAAGCATGGAGAAACTAATAGGAGTCTGAAGCCTTTACCATTTTATCCATCATCGTCTGATTGCCAGTTTGAGAATCAACTTTGGAATGTTACGTTTCTACACTGTCATGCTTCTGTTCAGACAGAGCTGCTAATATATTGGGGAATACCTTAGGGAAATGATTAAAAAATAAGAAATCAGAAATTTATGAAAAGTTAAGAGCTGAAGTGGGTCTTTGCACAAAACTGTCCATCATTCTGGCTGAAATACTACTACTCATAAAGACACAGCTAGGCATGAAGTAGCCCTGGTAGTGTATTTGCTTACACATTGCTCTTATATTCACAAGGTCAGTTGTTGAAAACCACCAATTACTCTGAGAGAGAATGCAGTGTAATTCTACTCTCTTAAAGATTTACAATCTCAGAAACCCACAGGGGAAGTTTTACTCTGCCGTATATGATACCTATGAGTCAGAATAGAGTCAATGGCAGTGAGACCTAAGAAAAAGGAATTATGATTAGGCCACCTGAAGCACCTTCTACAGTGGCCAAGCATCGGGTCTTGAGACATGCATTTGACAAAGAGGCAGTCAGGAATAAGATAGACCTTAGCAGGGTATAGGTCACCACAGATCCAAGGAGATAACTGTAAGAGACTCTTTGTTAGATATTTCTCCAAATTCCCACTACTAATCTGAAGTGGAACTTGTAGCAGAGTCCAGGGCAATGAAGGAGTACTGAGGTCAGGGGAGCCCTTTGGAGAGGGTAGGGTACATTGAAAAGGACATAGACCCTAGGGAATCCTCTTCAACTGAGATGGTAGGAAACGAGAGTGTTGAAGTAACCCTAGAGTCAGTTCCAGAGGAATTAGTAGACTAGAAGGAATCAAGTTAGAAGGAGATGGTAATAACGGGCTGAAATAGAACAAAGTACTTTCCAGAAAGCAGGGTTAAAAGCCATGGTCGTTACACATCTGGCTGCCTTTCTTAGGAAACATGATCTTACAAGAGGTCTTCAAACAGTACATGGAAACTGAGTGATATTAAAATCTATGCATTAATTTAAGAATTATTTTCCACCAAACTCACATTTTTTTAACATATCTGAACAGAATTTAGTTTAAGACACTAAGAAAGATCTGACATCCATTTGAAAAGAACCCCTATTAGGGCAACATGTATTCTACTAAAATCAAAGCATGTTTAAACATCAAATTTATGGGGAAGTTTGGGTGAGTGGAAGAATTGTGAAAACATTAATACTATATGAAAATGTTATGGAAACAAGGCCTCAAAGAAATCAGCAGATTACAAATGGTTGGCTTATTTAACAAGGAAGGAGAAAACATGGAAAATAAACCCTGTAGTAGCAGACCATCTATATTGATTTGTGAGAAAGGAATTAATCTTATTTCTGCCCTAAGTGAAGAGGACTGATGATTTATAGCAGAAAGAATAGCTAACACTATAAACTTGTCAATTAGTTACGCTTACACAATTCTGACTAAGAAATGTAGCAAACATTTTGCTCCAGGGGTGCTAAAACCATTGTACCCCAATCACTGGGAGACAAAAGCAGAACTTTCTTTCCATTCCCCCCAACAGTGTTATTTGCAAATAATTTACCTATCATGTCGTTCAATAGTTCAATCATTCAGTCATGTCATGGGGAAGTGTATAAGCACCCACACATCCATTTTAGTGCATTCCTCCTCCCCCCTGGTTAACTTGCCTTTAAGATGATTGATTCATGCAATCATAATCTGTTTGAGTGCTCCCTCCCTCCTGCCATCTTCATTATTTACTCCTGAAATCCCTTCACCCTCCCTGTATTTCCCCCACTCCTGTTTTTCCTATATCCTCTTGTATCTGTTATTATCATTATGCATCCGATCCTCTGGTAAAAGCAGAATTTTCAATGCAGATTTTAAACAGGATCAGAATACTGAAGCATTATTTGGATAAATTTTAATAGGAAATGAAACCTGGCTTTACCAGTATGATCCTGAACACAATGCACATCCAAAGCAAATGGCTACTGAGAGGTGGAAGTGTTTCAGTCAAGAGAAACGGTCATGGCAACAGTTTATTAAGGTGTCAAACGCATTCCACTCCCCTACTTTCTAGAGCAGCAGTTCTCAATCTGTGAGTCGCTACCCCTTTGGGGGGTCGAACGACCTTTTCATAGGGGTTGCCTAAGAGTATCAGAAAATAAAATTTACATGTTGTCTACCTTATCTGCTTTCTTTGAGGAACATGGCATTGAACCAGACAAAAGGATTACGATGATAATCTCTGTGAAAAAAAACACTTGCACATGCTTGCAGATGAAACTTCATCATACTTTCCAAATCTACCCAACACCCCATTTGTTCTTGCCAGAAGCTCATTCACAGTCAATGTTCACAGTCAATGTTGAAGCTGGTCCTGAGACAGCACAAGAGGAGTTCATTGAACTTATTAACAGTGATGCGGTGAGACCTGATTTCTCTACAATGCCAGTTACAAAATTCTGGATCAAGTGTTTGCAGCCATATCCTGTTCTATCTGAGACCCTGTTGCGCCATCTTCTTTCATTTTCAACAACATATCTTTGTGAAGCAGGATTTTCCAGCTTGCTGATTATCAAATTTTATACAGAGGTAGCATCTGATTATTATTTAATTATCAGTTTAGTTACTTCCTATTCCAGGAGGTCTTCCTAATCCTTGGGCTGAATAAGCTTTCCTTCTCTCTCTGTATAAGATACTTCTCATTTGCACTTCATATTAAAATGTACTGCAATTGCATATTTGGATCTAGGAACTCTGTCTTATTTGATGGTCTCTGTTGTTAATTATATTCCCTGAAATAATTAAGATCGCAATCTTAAAACATACTATTGTTTCCAAAAGATGTGAGATATCCCTTCCCCTTTTCTGGCATGTTTTAAAATTCTAATCCATGATAAAGAAAATGGCTTCCATAGTAAGGAGAACTGTGTAAAGATCCACATGGACATATGATCCAATTGGTGGTAACAGGGGATGTAATTGCCTATGCAATGGCATCTGGAGACACACGGCATGGTTCTACTTTCCCTAGTACACCCTTACACCCAGCACGATTCTTAATTCTAAAATATTATTTTAGATCATTTTAAGGATCTAAAGTGTTGTCTCATAAATATCCATAAAATTTCTGCCTGCTCTAGTATACCAAGTTCAGCAGCTAAAATATATTACCACTCACTCACCACCTATCAGTTTACCAGACTGTGGTGGCCATTGTGTTACTATGTTGTTGGAGGGTGTTTCAAATAGCAGCAGGACACGCATGGTGGATGGGTTTCCGCAGCACTCGCAGATGGAGACTAGGAAGCAAGGCCAAGCTGTCTGCTTTTAAAAATTAACCCCAAACAATCCTATGTATCAGAACAGTATATTATTTGATGCAGTGTTGAAATATGAGACCCCTTTTGTTTGAAGGGGTCTCAAAAAGCACAGTTGCTGCACCAACAGTCTGCAGCAGGGTTCCTCAAATTGCGGCCCACTGAGTACATTTATCTGGCTTGCTGGGTGTTTTTGCCGCCACTGTTGCCCTGCTGAGCAACCGACTCAGCCAGGCCCGCAGTGAATTTGCTCATAGTTATTTTTTTTTAATATATATAGTCTGGCCCTCCAGTGGTCTGAGGGACAGTGAACTGGCCCCCTGTTTAAAAAGTTTGAGGATCCCTGATCTGATGATGAAAAAAAGCACTGGAAAAGTCAAGGTTTATTGTATGAGTACACGAAGTTGCCATGCAAGGGATTGGACTTAACAGTAACTAGAAGCAGCAAGGTAGCCCTGGTGGTGCAGTGGTTATGTTGAACTGCGATCAGCATGGTCAGCAGTTCAAAACCACCATCAGCTCTGCGGGAGAAAGATTGAGCATTCTATAGCAGTAAGCAGAGGTTCAGAAATCCCCTAGGAGTCAACAGTGACTCCATGACAGTGAGTTTGGTTTGGAAGAGCAGCAACAATCTGCTTGCATTTCACTTTGTGGGAAGAAGATTGTAAAGGAGTTGATACAGGGCAAGGCTGTGTTGCTCGATGAGGGAGAGGGGTAGGCGAGGGATATGAGGCAATGCTTCTCAAACTGTGATCCTTGAAACAACGGCATCACATGGGCACCTTGTTAGAATATGCAAATTTATGAAAAAATATAAATGACCAAGGGTTTGTCAGGGAGGAAGAGTGATGGGGGGCGGGGAATGAGGAGCTGATACCAAGGGCTGAAGTTGAAAGAAAATGTTTTGAAAATTATGATGGCAACAAATATACAAATGTGCTTGACACAATGAATGGATGGACGGATTGTGATAAGAACTGAATGAGCCCCCAATAAATTGAATCTAAAATGCACAGAGAGTAAAACAAACAAAAAGGTATGCAAATTCTCAGGCCTTTCCCCAAACCTAAAAAGCAAACTGACTGCACAAACTAGTTTCTGACTTGCTGAGACCCTACAGAACAGGGTAGAAGTGCCCCCTGCGAATTTCTGAGACTGTAGTTGTTTAAGAGAGTAGTAAGCCTTTCTCTCACACATCAGTTGGTGGTTTCGAACTGCGGATCTTGTGTTACCATAAGCCACCAGGGCCAATTCTCCCGCACTGGGTCGGTAAAGGGATCCAGCCACTTGCGTTTTAGCCAGCCTTTCAAATAATTCTGATTCTAATGCATTCTAAATCTTGAGAAACACTGCATTAAACAAAAATCTAGGCCTGAATATCAATTTTGATTGCATTTTTTCCTACTAAGCAGTAATTGGCTTCCTAATTCAGAACAGTGCTTCTGGTGTCCACTATTGATTAACCAATTAGGAATGTTTGCCTAGACTGTGAGATGGGAACAGGGATACAGGTTGTGAAAGTTAGCTACAAGTATGCACAATGGATGGCTGATAAAGACCTCTAGCACATCACCACTTGAGGTGTTAGCATACCATTGCTCTCATAACCTGGGCTTCTCAAACTTTCATGTTCCCGTGAATCCCTGTGGCTCTCATTAACATTTGGAGTATCCGTAACATTTGGCTGTGACAGGGCGCACATTCTGCATCTGCAGCCAGCTCCTGGGTGAAGCTACTACTGATCTAAAGATAAAAAATTGAGTAGAAAGCTTTGAAACTTGATTTACTCACCTTGGTTTGGGAATTCTGTGTGAAAATATATGTTTTGGTAAAAATTCCCAAAACACTATGCAATTATTTTTGCACAGAAAACATGCGGAAAGAAATGGCATTTGTCGGTACAGTCCTTTTTCCTGCAGTTTTGTAGCTGCTTCTGTGGTTCTGTCCTGTCAGACCTGTACTGCAGCACTGCAGGAAGCTCACAGTCTTCTTACTTTCCTTTAGATTTATTTCATTGCATTATTTTCAGCCTTTGGGCCAATGCAAAAGGGAGGCAAAACGGTAAGCAGCATTTGATAACATATTTTTCCCTTCTCTCATCTCCCCTTTGAATAATATTTGCCTGCTGCTTATTACTGAGGGTTTCTTGGCAGATGGAAAATTTTCACTGAAATTAGGTTAGCAACACTTTGGAATCTGGGATTCCCCTTAGTTGTGACAGCAATAATAATTTCATAAAGTCTCATCATCCTCTCTTCCCCAATCTTGCTCTTCTTTCATACGCTTCTTTTTCCCCTAGGTTGTTTGAGTCATCTTAGTAAGCTTTTTCCTAAAAATGATCAGTCCCTACCAACTATAGTCAATTGTGTCAATGGCACTGGAAATCATGGCATGAGCAAACATGGCGAACTAAAAACAAGCAAGCATGTAGTAGACAAACAAAAGCATTTGTTCTGTTTTCCTCCTAAAATGCCAACTCATAGACACATAGCTTTTTTTTCTCCTTTTCACTTCTTCCCCCCACCCCTGTCTCCTTTCTCTTTCCACTTTCTCCATTTCCAGTCCTTTTCTCACCTCCCCCTTTAGGCTCATTTTTAGCCTCTTTCTCTCTTTCCCCATTCTCTTTTGCTCTCTGGTTTTCCTCTCCTACCCTCCCCTTATCTTTTTGTCCCCACTCTTCTCCCTCTTCTCTCTTACTCTCTCCCATCACTGTTCCCGGAGCATGCAGGTATTATAAGAATCTCTTTGCCAGAGAGGTTGATGTGTGTCTCTAGATCTGTCATTGTGGCGTCACCTGACACCGAGTGTAATGAGGCCTGAAAGGTGTTATTTCAGGCTTACCATTTAGTCACTGCCCTTCAGATGAATGCTTGAATTGTTTGTTTTAAATTAATGAAATGTTATTAACTAAGGACCTGAAATCCAATACTTTCAGGTGGAACCTAGAGTTTCCATTAATGTGGAACAAACCCAATATGTTTAAAGTCACAGCATGTTTATTGCTTTTCATTTGAAGGGATTGGGTAATGAGGTGGGGCACTTAGAGTCTGCCATTTGTGTTCATCGCTCACCCCCTGTGCTGGGAAGCTGTGTGGCTCGCTCCAAGTGGGATGGGGGTGCAGACATTACCTCGTGCTCACCACCTGCAATGTCTTATGAGATGATGGACTGCAGATATGTTGAAAATAAATACAGAGCCTCTCTAAGGTTTATGGGTGTATGCATGCTAGCAGTTACAGCTTACCTGAATACCAGGTCCAAGACCCTAGGCAGGGGTCCTCAGACTGTGGCCCGCAGGCCACATGTGGCCCGCTGATGACATTTATCTGGCCCACCAGGTGTTTTTGCCACAGCTGCTGCCTTGCTTAGCAGCCGACCCATCCCACGCCCTCAGTGAATTTGCTCATAGTTTTTTTTTAATGTAGTCTGGCCCTCCAACAGTCTGAGGGACAGTGAACTGGCCCCCTGTTTAAAAAGTTCGAGGACCCCTGCTGGCTGTCACTCACATGATTGATGAGCAGATCCCCCAGCTTTCACACCACTTTGTACTCCCCACTTTGTCGCAGAGGTCTCAATCTGTTTAAAAAGTTTGAGGATGCTGCTTCAGCTATATTCCATCCATCCACACTACTGCAATTGAGTTGACTCCCACCCCATGTGTGTCAGAGTAGAACTGCACCATCGGATTTAAATGGCTGATTTTTTCACATGTAGATCAGCAAACCTTTCTTCTGAGGTGCCTTTTTGTTAGCTGCCAAGGATAATAACTACTCAGGAGCTCCTTTTATAAATACTCAAGCACGCACATGCTTGCACACACATGTACACACACACACACACACACACGGAAAAAAAAAAAGAACAGAAGAAGCTCAAATCCACTGCTGCTGAGTCCATTCCAGCTCATTGGCGGCCCCGACAGGACGGAAGAGCACTGCTTCATAGCGTTTCTGAGGCCATAAATCTTGACAGAAGCAGACAGCCTCATCTTTCTCCCATGGAGCAGCTTAGTGGGTTCAAACTGTTGACCTTTCAGTTTGCTGCTACGTTAACTCACTGCGCCACCAGGGCGTCTTCATTTAATACTCTCAAAACTCTTTGCCATTGAGTCAATGCGGGATCAGCGACCTTAGAGGACAGGATCAAACTTCTCCAGTAAGTTTCTGACACTGTAAATCTTTATGGGAGCACAAAATCTGGCCTATCTCCCAGGAAATGGCTGATGGTTAAAAAGAGAAGACGTTTCATTTAGCAGCCAACTTATAACCACTACACCAGGAGAGTTGTTTTCTTTTAAATCTAGTGAGGGATAAATAAACGAGACAGCTGTCAAAAACCCTCAGCAACTTGCCTTCCGACCACAGTCATGCGGAAAGGGGCATTCCCCGAGGTTCTTCTCCTACCCTCTCCTCCAAGCTATGCTTTCTCCACTTGTGTCTGTTTCAAGTACTGGCCAGCACGTTTCCAATAACATGAGTTTTCAGAGCTGCCTTCTTGTGACTAGAAGAAATCTTGGTTCATAATCACTTGTCAAACAACTAGAGGCTGCTTGGCTAGCAGCACTGTATGGACAGGGATACTGACCAATGTGCAAGCCTGAAACAAATAAAACAAAACTGTGCCATTGAATCAATTGTGACTCAGAGCGACCCTGTAGGGCAAGGTAGAACTGCCCCTGTGGGTGTCTGATACTGGAACTCTTTATGAGAGTGAACAGCCTCTTCCTTCTCCTGGGGAACCGCTGATGGTGTCAATGACTAACCTGGCTGTGAGCAACCCAACCCATAACTACCATGTCACCTTGGCCCTCCTTGCCCTTCTCTTTTTCTATCACATTTCAGAGTCCATTTGGAGATCTAAACAACTTCTGAGGTTTTTTTTTTTTTTTGTACACAGTGTCTGGCCTCACATAGTCATATAATGTACCTGCCTTTATCTGTTAAGGTGGGTGACAAATTGGGCTGTTAACTAAAAGTTCAGCAGTTCAAAACCACCATATGCTCCAAAGCAGAAAGATGAGGCTTTCTAATCTCATAAGAGTTACAGTCTCAAAAACATGCATGGGGCAATTCTAGCCTGCCCTAAAAGATCACTATGAGTTGGGATTGACTCTATGGCAGTGAGTTTTGTTATTTACCAATGTTCAATGCAAAGGGTTGAAGAGGGATAAAAAACTTGGAGAAGGAATTTAGGAGAGTTGGAGGAGAGAGAAACCCTAAGATCCAGTCAGTTATCAAATAGGCTCCTCAGATTGAAACTTCATGCAGAAAGTCAGATTCCTAAGGTTCTTCTCTCCAACTCAAACTCTTTAGAATGTTTTTTTTAGGCATCACTGCCCTCAGGTGGTGGGAGTAGGAGGCCCAGCCTTTGCTCCTGTAGAGCTGGAATTGAACCTCCATCCCATTGGGCCACAGTCCGCCCACAACCACTACACCACTGGGGCTCAGCTCCCTTAGAATGTTTTTATTTTTGCTTTGCTGAGTATTATTCTAGTTTTTAAGATTCAGTATGTATTTTTAATACAGTGTAGTTCCTAGGTGCAACTGGGATATATAAAAGAGTTCTGTTTCTACATACTGAAGGGGTAGCAGTGTAGTTAAGAAAGAGCATAGGGACTGGAATCAGGCTGCCTGGTTCTAAACTCTAGCACTGGCACATTCTAGATACCTTATTTTTGCTGCATCCCAATTTCCCATATATAATGTGGTGGTAAAAGTAAAACATTTTTTGAGTTACTATGAGGATTAAATAGAATTAGCACTTTTTCATTGTCTCTTCTCCCTTTCAGTGATCTAAAGGAGTAGACTTTAAATCAATATATCCAGGGAAGTACACATAATATTGTTGGGGCCCCCTGGAGTGTAGGAAGACATTCCCCAATCAACTAACTGCCCATGGAAGGCAAGGTAGGCAATTAACACCCACAAGCAGCAAGGTCTGGCCTGGTTGAATACGTTTTCTCTGTAAAAAGGGTTAAGAATGGATTGATGGTCAGAAAGTCTGGTTGATGGATAAGAAAGGCTGGGCTTGGAAAATATGGTTCAAAAAGTATTTTGTTATGGTCATTTCTCTTACAGCCATTTCAGGAATATTATCATAATATGCCAGGGTTCTAAACACTTCCACTTACAGCTCCGCATGAGCTAGTCAAGCTAAAGGTCATCATTAATCACAGGCAAAACTGGTTTTCCTCAAGCTTCTTGTTTTGCTCTCCAGCCCATCTTTTACCCACATAACCCCAAACACTTGCTTTGGGTGCCATTTATCAGTATTTCCAGGGGAGCCAAACTCTCCCAGAACCCATCTCATCCCCTTATTCAAATCAGAGCAATCAGGAGTCTCATCTCTTGTCACTCATCCTTAAGTCCATCTAACATGTAAGCTAAAGCCAGCCTGCTGTAGTGTGAAGGAGGGTTAATGTGGCTAGTCTCACCCAGATCCAAAATGTAGTGGTGCAGTTGCCCATCTACTAAATGATTTGATGGCACAATTTCCCCCATCCTTATCCTCATTGTCCTGCTGTAATCTGAAAATGTCCCACCTGAAACATTTATTTGGGTTGACATGTTAGTGTGTACCCTAGTGTCAGGGGAAGCCAGCCCCTAACATACCATCACAGGTCCAGTAGGTGCAATTGTACAGGGATAATAAATAAGATTATAGTAAAGTCATAGAAAATATGAGAGATAAAAGGCTTGAGTAAACATTCGGCCATCCAACTCAGAAGCAACAAAGCCCACATGGAAGAAACACACCAGCGTGTGTGACCACGAGGTGTTGAAGGAATCCAGTGTCAGGCATCAAAGAACTAAAATTATATCATTATAAATAGAGGGGAGTACACATTGGTGACCCAAAGCCCATCAATAGGAGAAGCGACATCCTCTTACAGAGGGTTTGCAGGGAGGAGATGAGCCAGTTAAAGCACAGTGTAGTAACAACGAAATATGCATCCTTCCTCTAGTTCTCAATGCTTCCTCCCACCCACTGTCAAGCTCTTGGTTCTACTAGACAAGACCAACTAGAACAGGGGATGTACACTGGAATCAGAAACATGGGGAATTTAGGATAGATGTTCCCTCAGGACTAGTGATGGGGTGGTGGAGTAGAAAGGGGGAATCAGTTTCAGGGATCCACATATAACCTCCTCTCTGGGGCATGGCCAACAGGGAAGTGAGTGTGAGTGAAGGGATACATTGGACAGTGTGTGATATGAAATCGCAATTTGTAAATTATTAAAGTTTCAGGGGGGTAGGGAAATATGGGGAGCTGGAATAGGGGCCTAAATGGAGGGAGGATGTTTTGAGAGTGATGAGGGCAACAAGTGTGCAAATGAGGCCTGCATACAATTGATGTATGTATGGATCATGAGGGGAGATGTATGAGTACCCAATAAAATGATTCATTTAAAAAAAGGAGGGGAAAGAGGAGCTTACACCAAGGGCTCAATTGGAAAATGTTTGGAAATGAATGTGGCAACGTGTGCAAATGTGCTTGATACAGATGATGTATTGAATGTTATAGTAGCTGTAAGAGCCCCCAATAAAATTATTTTTAAAAATATCTACTTAGCAAATCTAATTAATCTAGCTTTTTGAACAAATAAAATTTGATCACAATAAATTTTTTAAAAAGAAAATATGAGAGAGAGAGAGAGATAATGGAGTCAGACACATTTCATGGTAGTATGCTCACCTCAGCCCCACTTAATGGTCCATGTGGGTGTGTGGGAGAGAGAGAGAGAGAGAGAGAGAGAGAGAGAGAGAGAGAGAGAGAGAGAGAAATTTATTGCTAGTCAAGACTTTTAAATCATTTGGGTATGTGCAAGCCCCCTAATTACAGGCGTATGTCACAAGAGAGGGTTGTGCTATAGGTACTACAGTAATGGGAGGGGGGTAAGTTTAGGAAGAGGGATAGGGTGTAATATGTGATAAAATGAGCAAATCCTAGATTCAGAACGGCAGCCTAACTTTGGATATCACTGAACAGGCTTGATTTTTTTCTCTGACTCTCCATGGAGACCATTGACAGTAGGGTGTGAGGCCCACCTACTGGGGTCAGAATAATGGCTGAAAGCCTTCAGGGAGAAGTAATCTAGTGTTCATAACAGCAGGAGTGGGCCCGTCCACACAGCAGTCTGGCAGGCGGAAAGCATCTGATCTCTCGCCATGTGTTGGCAAGCAAACTCTAATGTTTGGTAAAACTTTGGAGCAGACAGAGTTGGGGAAAAGCTTTATAATGTTGCCACACCCTAGAGTTAAGTTTTTCAGTGGAAATATGATGGAACAAAATCTTGAAATCTAACATGAGTCCTGTGTCCTGACAAAAGCTACTCAGTTTGATTTCCTGGGACATGGTGGTTCAGGACGGGAAGAAACCAAGAGCACATAAAATGCCGTTTATTGTACTTACTGCCCCCCCCCCCCAGCTTGAAGCTCATATCTCTTAAAACTATTCATATCAACTCTGAAACATTAGCAACGTACCTTACCTCAAATTATATGCTTATGGGAAATTTTCAATAACTATTTGTAATTTTTCAGCAATATTGCTACATTTGAAGTCCATTTTGAGTTTCTGTATATTGCAGCATCTTTAAAAAACGTGTTTTTCCTGTACTGCGCTTCATACTTGCTCTTCATCTGGGTTGGATGTCTATTGAAAGCTGTAGCAACCCAACGGACTTCAACTCGTGGGAATCCCATGCGGCTGCGAATAAAGTTGTTATTTATAGAGATTTCATCACTAATTTTCCATATGTAGACTGCCAGGCCTTTCTAAAAAGAGACCTCTTGGTGGACTTCAATTGTCAACTTTTTGGTTAATTGCAGAGCATGTTAACCGTTTGCACCAAGCAGGGACTCTCCTGTCTGCCTTTGTCTTTGTTTCATTTATTGAGAATTGATACATAGATCATTCGCATTCAATCGCATCAAGCAGTTTCCAAGCACTCTTTTTCTTCCTGAGCTTCTCGACAGCATCTCTCTTTTACCCGCCCCAACCCCAACACTGCACCCACACCCCTGAAACCCTTACTCTTCCCGCCTTCCCTAGAGCTTCATCAATCCTGAGCTTGATATGCCAAAAACCATAACAGAAATGAAAGAGGGTGACCTTCAACTACATAACTCCTCTGAGATACACCCTCATGTGAATGAGCAAAATCAAAACAAAGACACAGAAAATGCTGAAAACCAGATCAGATCAAGCGTGCATGAGAAGGGGGAGTCAACTGACAAAGTTTTAACTGTTTGAGAGAGCTTTATGCCTTTGATCATCTATACCAAGGGTCAGCAAACTCTTGAGACTAAAGAGCCCATCTTGTCCTTCCTCACAACTTCAAAATCATTCAAGAGCCTTAAAGATGTCTTTCCAAGCAAATGAAATCACCGTGATCTGAAATAATAACCTTCAAATGTTTTCAATGTTACTTCAGAGGACCACGTTCACATGCAAAGAGCCGCACATGGCTCGCGAGCTGCTCTTTGCTGACCACTGATCTATCCTCATCCCTCCAATGCGCTGCCGAGGAACCCTTTTCCTCTCATCCCTCAATTGTGGATAGAGCCCAGCTATCAAATAAAATAGTGTCTTGGGTCTTAGAGACATGTCTCCAAACAAGCAGTCTTCAGCTAAGTTCACATGGAAGAAGCAGGTCATCGCCTGTCACTGGAAGGATTATAAATCCTATAATATGAAATTGAAAGGGAATAGTATCAGAGTCTGCATTGTGAGGACTCAGTTTGCAAAGTCTATGTATGACAGTGGAAGCCCAAGAGTCATTTGTGGGAACTGCATAGGAAACTAGCTATCTTAAAAACCGGTTTGTATTATATTAGCGCTTAAATTTCTGAGTGCCAATTTTGGGAAAGGGTTTAAAATGCAAGTCAATGAACTCCTTCTGACCATTAAGCAGTTGCTCACATAGTTTTGCCCTCAAATGGACAGCTGCCACCCTTCCAGCCAATCCAGAGGGAAGCTGAATAGCAATTAAGGCTCTGTCTGAGTGTGTCCTTATTGGAAATTGTGGGTGCTAGAGTGGCATGATCAGGAGTCATAAACTGACTGCTTGGCCCATCTTGTCATCTCTTCTATCTTGCATCATGTATATGTCTGAGTCGTGGTTCTGTCCCTGCTTCTGTGGTCTCAACTGCCAACATGATGTATTAATCTACTGCCATTCATGTTTTTGTGAAAATTTCCTTTGTCCTCCCATGTCTTATTATTTTCATTTTAATCAATATTTCATTTTATTGGGGGGGGTCTTACAACCCATACATCAATCATATCAAACACATTTGTACATGCTGCCACCATCATTTTCAAAACATGTCCTTTCTGCTTGAGCCCTTGGTATTAGCTCCTCTTTTTCCCTCCCTCCAGCTCCCTCTTACCCTCATGGAACCCAGATATATTATAAATTATTATTATTTTCATATATTACACAATCCTCTGTCTCCCTTTGCCCATGTTTCTATTGTTTATCTCACTGAGAAGGGAGTTATATATTGATAACTGTAGTAAGTCTTCAATTGTTGGTAAATCCTTGGATTCTATTATGAGTTCATGCTAATGGTGTCCTTCATTCTGTTAATGTGTCTTTGTCTTGTCTCCTGAAATTATATGACTTAGAAAAATGTAAATTAATAGACGTGTATAACGATATCAAATAATAGAATTAATATATTTAGATATGTAACATACTAAATATAATTATTTTATTAATAATCTTTTAAATTGTAAATTAAGTAAGGTTTTACAATTGATATATCAATTTTACAATCCACAGTTTAAACTATATATCACTCCCACCCCCAATGGCTTGCCCTTCCTTCACCCCTTTGAGCTCTCTTCCTCTTGTGGATTACTAGTTTCCCCTTCACCCAAGTTAATACTTGTCTGCCCTTTTTCTTCTTCTTCCCTTTCTTGCCACTTCCCCTCTCCCCCTTTAAAACAAACAATCTCACTGTTATGGAGGCAATGCTACCTGGTAGCGAACCCCTGTGGTTTTCTGAGTCTGTAACTGTTGATGGGTAGAAAGTCCAGTCTGTCTCCCTGAGGACCTGCAGGTGGTTTAGAAAGGTTGACCTGTGGATCACAGTGCACCGTGTCACCACTCGACAACCAGTGCTCCCCTAGCCTCTTCGGGAAACTTTAAGGTCTGTTTTCTTTGGTATGAAAACCTTTGTCTTGTTTTTTTTTTCTTTATAACAGTGGTCTCATACAATATTTGTATTTTTATGATTGGTTAATTTCACTCAGCCTACTGGTCTCCAGGGGCATCCAGGCCACAAGATGCTTCATAGTTTTATCATTAATCTATTGTGTGTACGCCCTTGTGCTTGTGTATGAACATATCCTTTTCATTTTTCTACTGATGGGTCTTTAGGTTGTTTCCATCTGGTTACGAATGTAGACAGTGTTATGATGAACATGGATGTGTATCTGACTGTCCATATTATAATTCTTCTTTAGGGTTTACACCCAGCAAGGGGATTGCTGGCTCACATGGAGTTTCTAGACCCCATTGTTTGTGGGAGTGCCATAGCGCATTCCAGCAGCTATACTGTTTTACCGGCCATCTATGAGGGTTCCAATCTGTCTGAACTTTCTCCAGCATGCATTATTTATTTATTTATTTATTTATGTATTTATTTATTTTCCTTCACTATCACTGCTGCTGTGAGGTGGTATCTCATCAATGTTTTGTTTGCGTCTCTTGGTTCTCTCGTGATCATGATAATTTATTCACTTGTTTATAACCCTCTGGGTTTCTCTAGATTCTACACACCTGGAATTTCTGTGCATATTTTATCCATGTTTGTTATAGAGGGATTTTGTTGTGCATCTGTCCAAGCAGCTACTTTGACCCAGGAGTCAAGCTGTGGTAGTTATATAATCATTTGTCAATTTGAGAATTAAGAATGTAGGGGTGGATCAGTCAATCAGATCATAGCCAATGAGGCCTCTGTGTGGGCATGGTCTTCTCCTGAGGATTCTGGGAAATTCTTGGAGGCAGGAGATATTATCTCTCAGTTCACTTCCTTGGAGATTTTCTACTGACAACATTCAATGTCTTAGAGACTCAAATGACAAAACTGTCTCCCTGCGAGACATCCCTGAGAAGAAGCCACATATACCTACTCTGATGAGGCCAGATATTTGGACCTGGAGAAGTCACATGGAGACCCCTGCCAGCACTGAGATGCTTACAATGCTATTGGATCTGAAGACTTTCTACCCACTGGCTGTGATCCTTATGCATTTGGCATCATGGGTTTTGTGAGTTTAAAGAGGACTTTATAGCTTGGTATCAAACATCGGGCTGCTATCAGACTTATGGCCTGGACTGGGATGGGATGACTTCTTAATGTACAATTACCCTTTATATAGAATTCTCCTTTATATACACATGCATGTTTATGAATTTGTTTCATTAGTCTACGCAGACCAACACACAAGCTAAGAAGATTATTTTCTTTTTGCCCTAAATACTGGTTTAATTAGCAATGATTTGTGTAATGAAATAAGTAGAACATATTATTATTCCATTGAGCTTCAGGTGGAGAAACTGAAAAGCATAAGTAGATCTGAAGTTCTGAATTATGGCAAAAATGGCTTGAAGAGGCTTGAAGGAAATTGTTCTTTCAGTGTGATCATCTTGTCAGTGGAGACTTTGCTGAGAGACACAATATTCCCTATCTTTTCATATGAATGACATTTTATGATAATTTTCCATTCGGATGTCCTTACATAGTGCGTGTTTTTAGTGGATAGTCCTACAGTTAGCTCCACAGTGAATACTGTGCCGTGCTGACAAAGTTTTCCTTCAGCGTGGGAGCATGGACTCCTCGAGATGCCCTCAGGTAGCAGTACTCTCCACTATGGCCATTGTCTTCTGCTGAGGGAGCTGCTGCATGTACGGTTATGTCCTTCAGTATGCAGTAAATAAAGGCTCAGCTACCCTCAATGCAAGTTGGTATATTTTTGAAGGATGACTCCAGGTTCTGAGTTTTCAGCAGCATCTGCTGGTTGAGAAATCATCACAGCTGGATTTTCCATTCTGCCCAACTCTGCTTCTCTTTCCCCAGAAACTGTAATCCCTAGAGCACTTTACCACAAACTTCCTTTTTGCTAATCTTCATTTTAGTGTTTGTCACCCAGGAAATACTATTTGTAAAAATTCCCCATTGAATTATGCTTAAATGTTGTGCTGTCTTTTTCCTGTGGGGAGGGACCCTGACTGACATAGGGTATTGCATGTATTGGTTATTCTATTAATTACACATTTTTGATTCAAAAAAGATCTTGTTTTTGTTTTGCTTGCTTGCTTGATAAAGAGAATAGGCTGAGCCCCGGTGGCATAGTGGTTGTGCACGGGACTGCGGCCCACTGGGACGGAGGTTCAATTCCAGCAGTGGGGCTGGGCCTCCTACTCCCACCACCGGAGAGCAGTGATGCCAAAAAAAAAAAAAAAGATAAAGAGAATATAAGACAAGCATTCTGAGTTGCTGTGATTGTAAGAAAAGAGTTTTCTAAAGAATTTTAAATCACCTTTAATTATCTGTCATTCACACACAGAAACATCATATTTATAATTTCTCACTTATTGATCCAAGATCTGGAACTTAGTAGAAATGGAAGTGAAATGGCTACATAGAAAAAGAACAGGCATGACCTATCTTGGTTTGGATTCTCACTTGTCTCTTTGGCAATAATAAATTTGCACAAAGACTCTCAGAGGCAGTTATGTTCTCTGAAAGGGTTATGAGTGGGATGGACAAAACAGTTTATTCATTGCTATGCCACAAATATTTTGCATGATTCTTATTTAACAGGGAACACACCTCAAGAGTCTGTGGGCTTCAGTTTATTGCAATTTTCACAAACATTGAGTTCTTGAACCAAGCTCACTACCCCATCATCATCATTAGGAAAAAAAAGCAAAGTAAGTTTCCAGGCGTGAATGAAAAATATGTGTGCATACAACTTCATTGTGTTCAGAAATTATAGCTTTTTTCCCTCAGATTTTATCTGCTTGGAATATATAATCATAAAACAGGGCTATAAGTGTAGGCATTGCCTGAGTTCAAAATTTCAGTGTGATATTTACTTGCTCTCTGGCCTTGGGCAAGGTCTGAACATTTCTGTTCCTTCACTTTCTCATTTGTCAAATGAAATGATGATTCCATTTGATAAAGAAGTTATGAGGATTACATGTGCTAATCACAGAACAGTGTCTGGAATATAGTATTATATTGCTATTTGAATGTTAGCTTCACTGTTTTCCATGCAGCCATTTTAAATTTATATTATATAGTCAGGTCTGTTATATTTACATTTTTTTCTTAAGGGAAAGAAAGCACAGAGAAAAAAAAGAGACTGTTTGACCCTAATATTATAGCAGCCTTCATTTCTTTCTTGTATAAGGATCAAAAGGCAATTGTTTGAATGGAACAAGGGAATGCTGCATAGCTTGAATTCAGGAAAGGTGTGAATCAGGTTGTATCATCTCACCATACTTATTCAATCTGTATGCTGAGCAAATCATCAAAGTGGCTGAATTATATGAACGGGAATGTGGGTTTAGGATTAGTTGATGGCTGATTAACAGCCTATGATACGCTGATGCCACAACCACGCTTATTGAAACAGAGGAAGATTGAAGGACTTGCTGGTCAAGATCAAAGATTGAGCCTGAAGTATGGGTTCCAACTCAATGTGAAGAATACCAAAAATTCTTACAACTAGTTGAGGAGGTAACATCATGATAAATGGAGAAAAGGTCAAATGCTTCAAGGATTTTACTATGCTTGAATCCGCAATCAAAGCTTACAGAAGCATCAAATAATAGACCAAGTTGCATTCAGTAAAACTGCTGCATTAGACCCCTGTAGAGTATTGAAAAGCAAGAATGTCACTTTACAGACTAAGGTGCACATGACCCACGCCATGGGATTTCCAGTTGCCTTAGGTGCACGTGAAAGTTGGACGTTGACTAAAGAAGACTGGATGCATTTGAATTATGGTGCTAGAGAATAATATTGAAAGTAACATGTACTGTTAAAAGGAAAAACTGATTTGTCTTGGAAGAAGTACAGCCAGAGTGCTCCTCAGAGGGAAGGATGGACAGGCTCCTTCTTACATACTTTGGCCACGTCGTCAGTACAGACTAGTTCTTAGAGAAGATATAGTGTTTGGTAAAGAAGGGCAGTGGGAAGTGCTAACAGAAACGATTGACACAGTGGCTGCAACGAGGAGTTCAAGTGTAGGAACAATGGAGAGGATGGGGCAGGGCTAGGCAGGGTTTTATTTTGTTGTGCATAGGGTCATGGTAAGTCAGAACCAACTTGATGGCATCAAACAATAAACAACACATTTTCCTGAATAATTGAAAATATATTCATCTAGAGCTGAGCCCCAGTGGCATAGTGGTTGAGTGCGGGACTGTGGCCCACTGAGTTGGCAGTTCAAATCCAGCAGCAGCTCTCCATAATATACAAAGACTACTATAATGGCATATATATATATATATATATATATATATATATATATATATATATCTCCAATAGACACAGTAGACATATGAGGAAAGTATGCTGTGTTGATATTAGGTGTCATGGAGACAGTTCTGACTCATGGCAGCCTTACATGTGATAGAGTAGGAGCCCTGCTGTTGTCATGGGTTACACATTAGGCTACTAGTTGCAAAGTCGGCAGTGCAAAACCACCAACTGACTCATGAGAGAAAGGTGCATCTTTCTACTTCCATTCAGATCTACAGTTACTGAAAATCCATAGTGGAGTTCAGGTCTGCCCTAGAGGGTTTACCATGTGTCAGAATTGGCTAGTTGGCAGAGAGATTGAGCTATATACTGCAGAACAGAACACTGTCTGTTCTTGGCTATCCTCACAATTGTTTTCATTTGAGCCTATTTCCCATTGTCGTTCCATTTTATTGTGGACCTTCTTTCTCACTCGCCTCCACTTTACCAAATATGAGGTCCTTTTGTAGGAACTAGCTTCCAGTGATAGCAAGCCCAAAGCATATGAGATGAAGCCTCACCAGCTTCACTTCTAAAGAGCATTCTTGTAGTTCTTCCAAGACAGATTTTTTTTGTTCTTCTGGAAGTTCATTGTACTTTCAATTGTCTTCACAAGCACCATGATTCAAAAGCATTAATTCTTCTTTCATCCATACTCAATGTCTAACTTTCGCATGCATATGAGGACTTTGAAAATACCATGTCTTGAATCAAGTGTACCTTTTTCTTCAAAGTAGCGTCTTTGATCTTTAACACTTTAAAGAAGTCTTAAGCAGGAGATTTGCTCTGTGACATCCTCAATTGAGTTCTAGACTGCTGTTTCTGTGAGTGATGGTTGTGGATCCAAGCAAAATGAAGTTTTTGACAACTTCAGTGTTTCTCTGTTTATCATGATATTGTCTACTGGCTCCATTGAGAGGATTTTGTCTTTCTTCTTCACAGCAAGTTGAAATCCATACTAAAGGCTGAAATTTTTATCTTTGTCAGCAAATACTTTGAGTCTTCCTCCTTATCAGCTAGCAAGGTGTACCATCTATATACTGCAGGTATATAGGGGTCTTCCTTCAATCTAGATGGGAAGGTCTTCTTCAGCTATCACAGTTTCTCAGATTATTTTCTCAGGAGACAGATTTAACAAGGATGGTAAAAGGAAGCTATAACCAGGATGCATGCCTTTCCTGACTTTAAATTGAGCAATGATCTTTTGTTCTCTTTGAATGACTGCTTCTGGTTCATTTACATATTCTAAATGGGCAGAAAGAAATGTTCTGGAACATTCATTCTTCCCAGTGTCATTAATAGTTCTTTATGATCCACACAGTAGAATGCATTCATATAGTCTAGAACACACAAGTAAACACCTTCATGATTTGCTCTGCTTTCAGTCAATATCCACCTGATGATATCCTTTGTGCCACCTCTTCTGAATTTGGCTTAAATTTCTGGGAATTCCCAGTTAATGTGCTTCTGCAATAATCATTGAAATATATTTACCTAGATTTGAATTATTTAGGATAATAATGCCATTGTTCAAAAATTTCTACTTTCTATTGGGTCTTTTTTCTTTGGAATGAGTGAAAATATGGGTTTCTTTCAGTCAGTTGGCGAGGGTCTCTTCCAAGTTTCTTGGCATACATGAGTAAGTGCTTACAGTGCGTCATCAGTTTGTTGAAACATTCATCAAATATGCAATCGAGATGTATTGGTTGTTATTGGGTATTGGAATGTTAAAGTTGGAAACAAAGAAGAAGGATTTCTATTTAGAAAATACGGGTGATGGAAATGAAACTAGAAATCAATTGGTAGGATTTTCTAAGACTAACAACTTTGTCAAATACCCTTTTCCTACAATCTAAAAGGTGACTACATATACACATGAACTTTCCCAGATGAACTGTATCTGTGGAAAAAAATCAAAAGAGAAGTTCAATATCACAGCCCAAATAAGCCAAACTAATCATCAATTTGTCATATATAAGTTCAGGCTGAAATTTAGGAAATTTAAAATAATCACACAAAAGCTAAAATACAATCTTGAATAAATCCCACCTTAAAGTAGGCTACCTCTCATGAACAAGTTTAATACACTGAACACACAAGGGAAAAGACCTGATGAATTATAGGATGACATCAAATACATCATGCATGGGATAAAGAAAAGAGCATCAAAAAGACAGGAAAGGAAGAAAAGACTAAAATAGATGTCAGAAGAAAAATCTGAAACTAAAGCTAATAGCAGAAATGATAACGTAAACTGAAAATTTCAAAGGGTAGCTCAAGAAAACAATTGCAATATTCAAAGACCTGGAGTAAGAATATAAAAGGGAAAGCATCTATCAGATTATTATTATTAAATGATCTATTCAGATTATTTCAAACTTAGAGAATTGAAGAAAAACAATCACTTAAATGGTTAAAAATATTGCAGGATTCTATGAGAAAGATAATAAGCAATGCTGTCTGGGCTCTCTTTTCCCATTTTAAACAGTTTTATTGGCAAATAATTTACAATTCATCCAATTGAATAATTCATTGTCAGAAGTTGTACAATTATTAGCACAATCAATTTAAGAACACTTTCTTCATTCTTGTACACACCACTATTTGTTCCTCACTTCCCCCAAAATCCCCTGTTATATTCCATTGATATATTTTATGACTCATTGTTCAGTCACCTTCAAAAAGCATTGTGTATATACCATCACAATTCAGTCTAGTTCCCCCTCCCCCTCCCTGCTTCACTACTTGCTTCCCCATTCACCTCACCCACCTCCCATTCTCAATAAACCATTGCATCACTTATTGTCTCCATGGATAGCTCCTTCTGTTTCCCAAACTGAGAGAGATCAGAAACAATGAAAAAATTAAACAAAACGGAAAGAAAAAAAGGGGAAGAAAGAAAATACTGCCAGCAACATTACAATAAGTCAGAGAGAAATTTTTTTTGCCATGGAACAGTTGAGAACTATTTAAATTTAGAGCAAATTCAGGTTAAGTCAAAAGGGAAGTCAAATAATATGCGTCATATTGCACCATAATTTGGTCTACCATAATCATGTTTACAATAATCTCAATCTGATAGTAAAGCTGTTTGTATCCCTCAACTGTGGCCAGAGGGAATTTGCCAGAGACCTAGTCCAACTAGGGACTGCAGATTGATTTGGGTCTCCCACTGTTCTCTATAGTCTTCTATAAATTGAGTGTTCATAATTTCAGCTCTGGTACTTTTCTCTTCATGATATTTGGATTTCTTAAATTGTCTTCTTTGGATCATACATGCTTGTGTGCTTCTGTGAGGACTTAGTTTGCAACTCACTTAGATGGCTGCTTGTTTGAATATAAGCCTTTAAGACGCCAGATGCTATTCCAATTGATAACTAGGCACCATCTGCTTTCTTCACTATGTTTGCTGTTATACCTGGATAGTCTATATGGAGCAAGACCATGTTATAATAACTGATTGTTTTTGAACTGGGATTAGAATTAAATAGGAGCCCAGAATCCATCTGACTGTCCATGGGTTTCTCACAGTAGTATTTTTTATGATTTTTCTTTTGACTCTCAAGAGCTATGACTGTCACTTGCAACTTTGGATTTTATGATACCTCTTTATATTTCTCAATTACCTACTTAAAAACAAAACTATTTGAGTAGGTTTTGTATGATTTGCTATCAAAACAATCTTTAATGGGCACAGAAGTCTTAAGAAGAATTGGAAGTTGAAGAGAGCACATCTTCCTAGTTGAATCAGCAAAGACTTGTTTGGTTTGTAATATTTGCTGTGGGCTTTTTCGAATGGGTAATATTTAAACTGTCAAGGATAAATAATGTGTGGCTGGTTGAAGAGCAGTAACAAATGTAGGCCAGCACAGAGTTTTAAGAGAGCAGAAAGCATTATAATTTGGGTGGATCAAGCACCTGTAGAGGCAGGTAGTTGGAAAGATGGAAAAGTCTGAGGGGGTATCCTATGGAGGGTTTTGAATACTTGGTATCCTAGTCTTACATTGAGGAGATGTTGACATAATTTGAGTAAAAGAATGATTTGATCAACAATGCAGAGAAAGATTCATTTGGCCACAATGTACAGAAAAACTGCAGTTGGGTAACAGGGCAAAAGAACAAGTGAAGCGAATATTGTATTAGTTCAAATGAGGTACTTTGGAGGTCTGAACATTTGGGAAGGGAAGGATCTCACATCTTACACAATTTGAATATCTAAATCGGAAAGTAAAATCCTCCTCCCCCCAAAAAAAACCAAAGCCCTCCAAATTTGCTGCCATTGAATAAATGCTGACTTATAGCAAATCCCTGTGGGTTTCCACGACTGTAACTGTTAATGGGAGGAGAAGACCCCCATCTTCCTCTTGCTGAGCGCCTAGGGGTTTTGAACTGCTGACAGTGAGAATTGCAACCCAAGGTGTAACAACCACATATCCAGGGCTTCTAAACTGAAAAGTAAAACATGCAAATGAGTATTTTTATGTTTAAGAATGAAGTGAAGTATACAAAACAGAATGTGGCAATAAAATTTTGAATGATCAAAAATTGTAGTTCTTGCTTCATTTACATAAACATTTTCACCCCTTTTAAATGTTAATTTTAATGAGTAATGAATGGAAAATGAAAAAAATCAGATAATAACAACAGGATAATATTATTCTTTAAATAATGTTGGGAGAAAAGTTTCTCCTAATATGTCAACAAATGACATTACACAGCCTATGTGGAACTAGAATTTCAATATTTGAGGAGTTCCTCAAAGACATCAGAAATATGTTTCTTAAAATGAATTCCAAATTCCTCTTCTAGGGTCCTCTATTAAACTAACTCTCTGCTTCACTTTGAGCATGTTTCAGAATAATTGTATTGATCCTGTTCCTTGAGTAGTTACAGGAAAAAACTGCACTCTGAAGCTTTTCTTAACTTTAGAGACCCAAGGGAACTTAACCCCCACCACTCCCACCTCTCTGAGTTAAAGCAAGTAATTTTTAAAATGCTGAGGTGACCATAGGTTAAAAGAGTTTCATTTCCTTATAAGTATACCTACCTGAATTGACTTTACCTGCTGAAATGACATACAGGCGCCATAGTGTCCCATTCAGATCCATCTCTTTTGACTTAAGGACTGATTTTCTTTCAACAAAATCTCATTGCTAAAGAGATGATTTCAAATTATAGTGAGCCTATAATGCTGTACCGATCTCATAGGGTTTCTCCAATCCGGTAAATCTTTACAGAAGATTGGAAAAACTTTTATTTTAATAATCACTGAGTAATAATAAGTAATAGCAATAGAATAATATTATTACTTAAATAATATTTGGAGAAACATTCTCCTACTATTCCAACAAATGACATACACAGCATGTGTGAAATTGGAATAGTATTATTTCAGGGGCTCCCTAAATATTTCAGAAATGTGTTTCTTACAATGAATCTCAAAAGAAAAATAGAAAAGAGGTGCATTGTAGTCTGTGTCTCAGAAAGTTTCCAAGGGAGTGCCCTTGCTTGATATTGTCATCACTTTTGAGAAAGGAATGAATTGACCGTGGCCCGAGGGAGAAGTTGGCTGTAATGTAGTCTCAATAAAGAACTCGGTCGATCCTGCTGGGGTTCTCTGGATGTGAGATGGTCTTTCAGAGGAGTCTCAATCTGAGGCAAGAAGTCTGGATTTTTATATTCCCATGTTGAGCGCTGGTGGCACAGTTATCAAAATCGGTTGCTTACCAAATGCCAAGGGTTCAAACGCACAGGAGAAAATGTGGCAGTCTACTTATGTGAAAATTGACAGCATATAGTTTGCAGAGTCATTATGAGTCAGACTTGATTTGATGGCGTCAGGTTTGGGGTTTTTTTCTGCTTGTTATTGACAAATTATTAGACATGAACCTCCCTCAGGATAATGAAAGGAAATTGCTATAATTTGTAATTGTGTTTGTAAAGTGGCTGTAGCATTTTGCATGCATAGCAGTGGTATATGAAGAGTTCCAGTAGTTCTATATCTTTGTTCACACTTTTTTATTCTGTTATTATTTCATTTTAGCTTTCTAGAAGAATATATACTATTGTTGCTTTAACTTGCACCTCCAAAATGAATAATGGTGGTGTTAATCATCCTTTAATGTCTTAGTCTATCATCTATTTAATCCTCCATATGATAGATTGACATCATGCTTGCACAAGGAGTTAGACACATGCCATGCATACTGACACAGCTAAGAGTTTGAAATACAGGGAATCCAAACAGATAAGCTCCTCAGGACCAATAATCAGAGTAGTGATACCAGGAGGATAAGGGGAAGATGGAGGGAGAAAGGGGGACCCAATCATACTGTTCTACATATAACTCCCTCCCAGGGTAACAGACAACAGAAAAGTGGGTGAAGGAAGACAGTGGTCATTAGAACACAAGGGGGGGTGGTAAGGAATTATCCAGAGTTTATGAGGGAGGCAGGGTGGGGGAGGAGGAAAATGAGCTTATTCCAAGGCTCAGGTAGAAAGAAGACATTTTGAAAATGATAATGGCAATATATGTATACACAAATGTACTTGACACAATGGGGGATGTATGAAGTAAAATGATCACAAAATCAATTTTTAAATCCATGTGCCAAAGATTGTGCAGACAGGACAGGGCAAGGCATTGCTTTGCTCTGTTATAAAGTGACCATGAATTTAAGCCAACTCAAAGGCAACTAATGGCAAGATTTTCTTTGGTCTGTTCAAATCTTCTGGGTTTTGAAAATTGGGTTGTCGTCTTTTAAAATTTTGAATATTTTTTAATATTCTAGGTATAAGTGCCTTATGATATATGCTGTTTGCAAGTATTCCCTTCCAGTTGTAATTATTCTCTTGAAAGGGTATTGCTAAAAATAAATAAGAGCAATCTTAACTCAGCGAGTACGTTTGAGAGAATGAGAAGAATAGAGTTAACTTGGGGAATATTGGAGTATTGTAACGGAGCAATGAAAATCAGTCAATTCTGCAAAACATACTTCTGATTTTATTGCTTGGGCTGCGGTGCATGTATCTGATGTAGAATTACCAAAAATTAACGCAGCAAATGGTAGCAAACTTGCTTGCCTGATTGTAAAACTTGAAATCCCTTTTGCTAGGAGATTTCTGCAAGTGGAAGTAGCACCTGGGTAACGCCAATTATACAAAACTGTTTTTTTCACTGTAAATGTAGTGAATTGAATGGTAAGTTGGTGTTCAGTAAATGAAATCAACTTCAGAGCGAGAAGACATTGCTTCAAACATGCCTTTTTAGTTTTAAGAGTCTTTAAGTTGCTGTGCTTAGGTATAAACATATGAGTTGGTGCCCATTAACCTCATGAGAACATATCTGCATTGCTTTCCAAGGGTTGGTGTGCAATTTTCCACAAATCTGTGTCCTAATCACAGAAACAACCATGCTTCCGCCAAAGTCTCTATTCGCCTGATTCATAACAGCAGTAAAATTAGTTATGAAGTTGCAGTGAAAATAATTTTATGATTGAGGGAGTCATCATAACATGAGGACCTATATTAAGGGGTCATGGCATTAGGACGGTTAAGACTCACTGCTCTGGAGGAAAATTCTTCCTCGCAAACTTGGTGGTGTGATTTATTTTCCAGAACTTCTCATGGCTGGGCTTCCTTAGGAATCTTGTTCTTTGTTTGTTCTTCTTCTCCCAGATTTTTATTGATTTATCCTAAAGGAATTTCTTAATCACCCACATTGAAGTCTTTATCTCAGGGTCTACTTCCAGGAACAGGATCAAAGCATAGGATAAATTTTTCATAGTACCTCTGTGGAAAATGGACCAAAAATTGACCAAGGCTTTCCAGGAACTATATAGACGGCCTCCCGGAATTGTTGGCCTGTGAAAAGAAATGCTAGGAAATTTATTTCTTGTCTTCAGTCTCCTTTTTATTTAAAGGTTGGACCCTAGTGTTATTAACTCTTCTGTATTGAGAACAAGAACTCTCTGTGCTGCTGGAAAGAGAAGGCTCTCAAAGCATAATAGAGTAACCCTAAAAAAGACACGGGAAATGTGCTTGTTGAATGGCTGGGATCGAGTATCCTCAAATCTAGGTGAAACTGCCCTTGAATGGAACTATTCATGATAGATTCAAGGGAACACAGCGGTTACAGTAAATGTGATGTGGGAGGCTTGGAGACTATCAACTAACACCTTTGTCTGCTGTATAGGTGACGGAGGGAGTGGTGTTCTGATATCCTCTGTCTCCCATGGATGATTGCCACAAAGTGGAGCTCAGACAAACCTCTACCTTCCATTCTTTTTTCTTTACTCAGCCAACAACCATGCCTTCTATGCCTCTCTATTTCTCTGGCTAGGTTTTATAATTTATTGAAATGGTCACATATAACTTATAGCTAATACTCAGGATTATGGGGTTATTAAGAAGCTAATAGCTTACAATTCAGGTGAGAGATGCTTAATACATAGTGGTTCAGAACAATTTCTTCTCTGCTAAGATTGCAGGTGGGTTTCTCTATGGCCTTCAGCCTCTTGCTCTAGCCTGTGCCCTGCTTGGTCAAGGTTACAAAGCTCTTTGAGGACTACCAATAAATGCCAAAAGACATACCATTTGAGATCAGCTTCACCCCAAGGGCACTGAGATCCAATTCAGGGGTCACCAAATCCAGATCTCCCATTTGTGTCCAGAGCAACCTCATTTCACAGGTCAGCTTCATGACTCAGCTGTACTTGTTCTGGGGGCTAGAAAGTCCACCATTCTGTCTCATGCTTTGGCTGCTGCTCCTCCTTTATTATGCCCATAATGTCACAACTGTCACTTGAATTAAGGAAATTTAATGTGAAAGAATCTTGGGGTCCCAAGGAAAGGAAACAAATTACTCTTGTTCTGTCTCATTATCAGGTAGTTAGCCCCCCCTTTTTACTTCTGAGATTGTTCATTTTATACCCAACTGGAATGCACTCACATTGAACCCAGTTAATAATCACTGATAGCTGAATCATATAATCCAATATAATCCAAGGAATCTCTTTCCTTACCTTCTTACCCAGCCTCACCAGAGAAAAGACATTTGGTGGAAATGATGAAGACTAACTATGACTGGAAGAGCCATGAATAATTCATTGCATTGCAACAAAGTCACTATTGCAGTCTGTGCTTTTGCAAAATAAACAGTGAGTCAGGTTTAATGACTACACTATGTAACAGAGTACCTGCAACTAGAAACTATGGTCTGCTGGTAAAGCAGTATTTAAATTGGTGTATATTACCCTTAGAGTTACACCAATGCTTCCTAAAGAGTTAATGAGCATGGGCGTTGCAGAATTGATTTCCAGACTCTTTATTGCTATATGTACTTTTAAGATTCTCCATTCTACCTCTCCTTTCATCATTGATTATTTTCCAATTTTCAGAAGCTAGACGTGCCACTTAAGCAAACCAAATTTTATTGTGAGGTGTTTTCAAGGTACTATGAGCATACCATTATAATTTATATTTTGATCTATTTTATGTTTCTCAAAGGGTAGGATTTTGACTCAGTTGAGCATGTTCTGAATTTAGTTTTATATTTAGAATGCAGTAGCTGCAATGATGACAATTTTATTTTGAAAATATTCAGGGGATGAAAAAGATAAGATATGTCAATAATGCATACATTATTTCCAAGTGAGAAACCTTGAAAAAAATGTGAAGACGATTGTTATGGATAGAATATGTCCTAAAAATGTAGGTTGAAATCTTAAGCACTATACTTATGGATTACATTTCAATATAAATAAAGTTAAAATCCTCAAAATTTGGACGAATAAGCACAATAATGATAAATGGTGAAAAGATTAAAGTTGTCAAGTTTTATTTTACTTGTATCTATAGTCAATACCCATGAGAGAAGCAGTCAGGAAATCAAATGATGTGCAGTACTGAGGAAATCTTTCTCAAGTGATTTCTTAAAGTGTTAAAGCAAAGATGCCACACAGAGGACTTATGTGTACCTGACCAAACCACAGTACTTTAAATTGTCACATATACATTCAAGAGCTGGACAATGAACATGGAAGAATAATACTTTTGAATTATGGTGTTGGTGAAGGGTGTTGAATATCTATGACTTCTAGAAGGAGGAAAAATATATCTTGGAAGAAGTACAGGCAGAACATTCTTTAGAAGCAGGGTTGATAAGACTTCCTTGCAAATACTTTGAAAAGGTCAACAAGAAGGAGTGGTCTCAGAAAAGGACATCAAGGTTGGCCGCGAGTCAGTGAAACAGGGGAAGGCCCTCAAGGAGAATGATCGATGGTACCTAATAACAACAACATACTTGTGGCTGTGATCCTGTTTAGAGAGAGAATTTTTAATGTTAATTAGGCTTTACCAGAGTAGGACAGATTTTAATTGGAATTGTCAATATGTTATAATAAGCTAAATTAGGCACAGATGATATCTGATGACGATGAAGGTCAATATATCTACAAACCTAAGAAGTTCAAGTAGTTTCCCACCTGTGGATGCTGTGGATGAAACAGCGTTAGGGTTTTGTTCCCTCCTCCCCACCCCCACTGCCATCATAGCAAGTCAGAGTCTCTAAAAGAGAGGGTGAACAGCTGCGGAAATTCTTCCACTAAGGTTTGAGCTTTGAAATGACAGATAAGAATCTGAGGAGCCATTTTGAGCAGTGGGGGGTGCTCATAGACTGTGTAGTAGTAATGAGAGATCCAAACACCAAGCACTGCAGAGAATTTTGGTTTGTCACCTGCTCTTCTGTGAAGGAGGTGAGTGCAGCCATGCATGCAAGCCATTTAAGGTAGATGGAAGAGTTGTAGAAGCAAAGAAAGCTGTCTCATGAGAAGACATTCAAAGGCTAGGTGCTCAGTTAACGGTGAAAAACATCTGTGTCAGTGCCATTAAAAATGACATTGAAGAGCACCACCTATGAGATTATTTTTATCAATATGGGAAAATTGCAGTAATTGAAATCATGACTGATTGAGACAGTGGCAAGAAGAGGGGCTTTGCTTCTGTAGGTTTTGATGACCATGACTTCATAGATAAAGATTATCATTCAGAAATACCATACTGTGAATGGCCAGAACTGTGAAGTAAGGAAAGACCCCAAGGAAGCAGGAGATGGCCAGTGCCTGTTTCCAGCTAAAAAGTTCGACGTGTTCTGGAAACTTCCGTGGTGACTAAGGAGATGTTTTTGGTGAGTATGACAACTTCGGTTGAGGCAGAAACTGCAGTGGATGGATGGCTTTGGTGGTAGCCATTGCAGCATTGGGGATGGTTATAATGGATTTGGTAATGATGCTAGAAATTTTTGGAGGTGACAGAAGCTACAATGATTTTAGAAATGACAACAATCAATCTTCCAATTTTGGATCATTGAAGAGAGGAAACTTTGGAGACAGAAGCTCTGGTCCTTACCATTGTGGAGGTCAAAGCTTTGCCAAAGCACAAACTCAAGGTGGCCAGGGTGGTTCAAGCAATAGCAATAGCAATGTAAGTGGCAAGAGATTTCAAAGACTACCAGAAAACAAAGCTTAGCAGGAGATGAGAGCTTGAGAAGAGACAGGGAAGCTAAATGTTGCAACAAACTTGTGAACTCAGTCAAGCACAGTGGTGGCAGGGCCCAGCTACTACAAAGAAGACATGTTTCGACAATACTCATGCTTATGAACAAACGAGATTGAGGACTGTATTTGTGACTAAATGCATAGCACATTATTTTTTTGTTTGCTTCTGTTCTGTGGAAAGTGTAAATCATGCTAACAGAGGGTTTTGATGCAGTTTGTTTATGTATTAATTTTTGTGTCCATGCTATTGATTGTTAAGTGTAATACTCTGATCATGAAGCTGAATAAATGTCTTAAATTTTTTCCACATCTCACTGTTGTTGTTGTTGTTAAATGCCATCAAGTCATATCTGACCCAAAGCTGTTATGCACAGCAGCAAAATTACTGTCAGGTCCTGTTCATCCACCCGATTGGTTCTATGCATGAGAACATCATTGCAGCCACTGTGTCAGGCCATCTCCTGAGGTGCCTGCCTCATTTGCGCTGCCCGTCCACTTTCCCAAGCAGGGTGTCCCTCTCCAGAGACTAGTCTCTCTTGTCAATATGTCCAATGTATGTAAGGGAGAGCCTTGTCATCCTTGCCTCGAAGGAAAACTCTGACCATATTCCTTCCAAGACAGATGGGATCGTCCTTTCTACAGTCCACGACACTTTCCAGATTCTTCAGCAGTCCTGTAAATTCAAATGTACCAATTCTTCTTTGGGTTCCTTATTCAATATTCAACTTCCACATGCCTATGAGGGACGCTAATTGAAAATACAATGACTTAGGTCAGGCCCACCTAAATCTTCTAAGTAGAATCCATGGTTTTTAATGCTTTAAAGAGCTCTTGGGCAGCAGATTTACCCACTACACTATGTCTTTTGATCTCGTAACTGCTGCTTCCAGTAGCATTGATTGCGACTCTAAGCAAGGTGAAATCCTTGACAACTTCGATCTTTCCTCAAGTTACAATGATGTTACCTATCCGGCCAGTTGTGAGAGTTCTGCTCTTCTCTACATTGAATCATCATCTACGCCGAAGACTGTCATCCTCAATCTACTGGTTACAAGAAATTGAAATAGACAAAGAAAGGCCTTTTCTAAAAAACCCAAACCTGAATTCAACATTGTAGTCCTCTGAACTGTGGGGAAACAAATTTGTTATCTATGGATCCAAACGTATGGTATTTCTCTTATAGCAGCATAAGAAAGTCAGGCAATAATGTGGAGGGGTTTGGGGTAGGGATGAAGATGCTAGTGCTTATTTAAGCCAAGTAGAAATGAATAAGATTTCATATTTTGTATTTTTTAGAATACAACCAGTAAAAGGTTTAAAGCATTCTAAAAAACATGATTCTTTTACAAAAAAATTCAACACTCTAATGAATGAGATAAAGAAAGAAATTGCATTACCAATATCTCTCTATTTTCTGCTTAAGGTTTATATGCAAACAAATTCAAACACTAGTCCTCTAATTTATAGAATAATATAAAATCAGTGCATAAAATTTTGAATATTTCAATTTTCTCATTCCCTTCTGAATATGTGGAATTATATGAAGTGCCTCTAAGTGAAAGATTAACCAGTATAATTGACATTTTGCACATTTTAATGGTTTTTTTGGTATATTTCTCAGAAAGTATAAAAGTGAATGGATGAATCAACTATACAGCATATCATTTTGCAAATCATATGCTTTTTAATTCCTTACTTTCAAGTGAGTCAAAGGAACACTCCGTTGAGTTATCAGATGACCCATCATTAAACATACTTTAAATGATGTAATTACTGGTCACTCATTAAACTGTTAACTACAAAATAACAGTTTGAATCCACCAGGCACTCTGCAGGAGAAAATACAGAAATTTTGTATTTCTGTGAAGAGTTACACTCTTGAAACCAAGGGTAGTTCTATGCTGTCCCATAGGACCATTCTCTATGAGTTATAATTGACTTGACAGCAGTGAGTTTGTTATTTTGGCTTAACTTTGAATGCAGTGACTTTCCTATTTCTATTCATTTACTTGCTAATGTAAGCAAATGTCCTCACATTTTGCATCAATAAATGAATTTACTCTAACATTTAAAATACACAGGATGTCTTATGTAGGTCATCTTAGGAAAGGTTCATCCTGTGTGTATGTCTGATAGACTGCAGAGATTGGAGCAAGACAGTGGAGAACAGTAAGTACCCTGGGCTTGCACTCCAGGTTTTTGCTTTTTTTTTTTGGGGGGGGGGATGAGAGACTTATTTGTTTTCTTTTCCTTACT
This sequence comes from Nesogale talazaci, assembly GCA_004026705.1. Classification (NCBI taxonomy): domain Eukaryota; kingdom Metazoa; phylum Chordata; class Mammalia; order Afrosoricida; family Tenrecidae; genus Nesogale; species Nesogale talazaci. The sequence goes on along the minus strand of PVJH01017253.1, from coordinate 810 downwards.
GTCAGGTAGATACAACCAAGTTCTTTAATTTACTAATTACACAAAGGAGTGGTGGAAAGACCTTTTAGGACTTTTTTTTAAGACAACATAGCTGCCTTGAAATAACTTGTGGCAAGTTGTTCACAGGTTAATCAGCTCAAAGTAAGAGTGTTTAATATATAATTAGAGAGCTCCAAGGTACCTAAAATTAGTAGTGCATATATTTCTTGGTGGATTTTGAGTACCTGGCATATTTATTATCTTTAATTATATATTTTTAGATGAACAGCATTTAACAGCTTGCTATCCATGATAACCACAGACAAGCATTAGTTGATTATATTTATTCAAGTTGGAAGTCGATAGGGTTTTCCAAAACCAACTTAACTTTACCTGATCCCATAGCTATTATTTACACAAATAACTGCTTTATTCATGGTATTTGTTAATATATTAACTCTATTAAAGTCGGGAATAAAGCAGTGGAAGTGTATGATTTTTACATTAAATTGCAATTTTGAAAAGATTTTGCAATCATTGCAAAGAAACTGTGAGAATTGTTATTGGTGAACTGGACTGTTCGATTTTAAATGCCCCTGAGAGAATGAAATAGAGATGGAAAAATAGAGATGGAAAAAATCATGCAACATTTGAGTTCAGAAAATAAACAGCTTCATCATACATCAGTGCCTAAAATATATATGAGCGAATATTAGAATTGCAAATGAATTGGGGGAGGAAAGAACTCTGATTTTATATGATTTTGTTTTGCACTGGGTTAAAGGACTTTTTCTTACCGTGCACCAAGACTGAATCCCCAGCTTCAAGAAG